>OX419603.1:4631141-4710738 GCA_948473455.1 Teleiodes luculella
GGAAACGCATATTTATCTTGCTTAATTTCTCTTCTTTCTCTGCTAGGTTCATTATTGTCTAGACCCAAATCTATGACATCTTCTATTGATTCATCCATCTCAAATTCTGTAACAGCTGTGTCAGCACGGTTGATACGAGCTTCACTTAATTTTGGTTCTATTCCTTCATCAATTGACATTTTCACTCGAAAACTTTTCGTAGATATTACCTTTGCGATAAAAGCGACAAATAATACACTTCCAATAAATTTCATATTTTAAATAATTATGTTTAATTTACTCTTACGATAAGATACAACTGGTGTGACATTGATCAAAGCAGACTAGTTTTATAGTATATCCGTAGAACCTCATGTTTATAATAGTCTTTAGATTCTCATAATATTCCTACAGATAATAGGTACAGTACAATCAAGTAAGTAATAAAAAAATATTCAGGACTAGAAATTACAATGAAACAATGTAATATTTACAAAATTTTCTTTTTTTATGTGAATGTTACTTTTACCAATGTAGTCGGATTAATTATTATAAGATTATATTTCTCTCAAGTCTCTATAGGTTATTAAAGAATATACAGTTAAGACAATGTAACATGGGTATCTCTTCTATTGTCCATAACTGCCGTAACACTTAACATGCTTTGGTCGCGTTATTGCGTTGCATTCGTTGAAAGGAAATACATGTCTGTGTGTGGGCTTTTATACAAAATGGCATAAAATTAAGTGGCAGTACATACTTTAGGTAAGCCTTTGGAAAAAAAAAGATTCTTTATTATTCATAAATCAGCAAGGTCTCTAATATACGAAGACTTTTCCATTTCGTCTACGAAATTGGAGTGAAAATAAAAAACAAAATATTAAATGTAATTTTGAAAATTTACAATGTATGAAAAAACTGAAATTTCGCCAAAAACTGAAAATTTCGCGCAAGATCGCTCCAAAAAGTGCACAGCACACTCGAGTCAAATAAAACAAGCAGAAAAAACAAAAAAGTCCGATAGAGTCCGGATGCGGCGGGGGCACTTGAGGTCTCAATATACCTACTTGTTATCGAAGAACATATTGAGGTTGCCGAAGATATTATATTAGGTAAAGAAACCAAAAAACATCGATTGCTATTTACATCTTCTTTTAGAGGCATAATATACTATCTGAAAATTAAAACATTACGAAGCTTAAAAATTGTATTTCTGGGGTGGGACCGTGGGACATGGGAAATGAGCGATGAAGTCATCATAAGTGAAGTAATTTTATTTAAAGTAGGTATACGTTAAATACCGATAATTTATACATTATTAAATGAATACATTATTAATTGATTGAACATTTACATTACATTATTTTTTATTATTACGTTATTTATTACATTATTACACGATATCCTTCAAAGTTTTTTTGATCCATCTCGGTTAGATCGTCATTTGAATTTAGTGATTCTTACGCTAGATTCATGTGATTTTTATTTTGTCGTACTAACGCGTATTTTTACTTCCGAATATATTTTGATTTCGCAAATTGGGCGCCGATGTCGCACCCGCGGCTCCCAACGAGTCCTTGGGCGAGCCAGCGGGGGCAGACTATAATGTAGGTGATGGAAATCTGAGTGGAACTTGTAATAAAACACTGTTTTCATATACTTTTACATTGTATAATTTAGTATTGGTGATTAATTCACAGTTCTGGACTAATCTTTATATGTAAAATTAAGAAATTAATGAGAAATATGGCCTCTAGGGCCAGAAGTAAAGGGAAAAGTCATGAACAAAATGGACGAAATGACATAATATGAATGACGAATGAATTCCAAAATTGAATATTTGAATTTAGACGACAAAGAAATGGAAAAAGTGTTGAGAATGAGGTGGCATGCCAGGCATCTCGTTACAGTACCGGGGTACAGTATTGCCCCGGAAACTACCTCTATTAGTGTTATAATAATATACTGGCCTCGGATTTCTTTGTGTTTGTGTGCGAGGATTCCTGTGCTTTCTAAACTTTCCTCGAAATGGTTTTTTGTAAATGATTACCGTGCATACAAAACTTGTTCCAAACTGGAAAAAGTAGCAGTCATAGTAATTACCACATCTTTAGCTCCTTGGGTAGCATCCTTTAAGGACTTCGTGCTGATATTTTTGTACTTAGCATTTCACTTCTTAATCTGTCTGCAAATCTATTGATTGGTTGTTTTTCATTTAGTGGTTTTAGCACATCGTACGATTTTGAATCGCCGTTGGTTTGTGAGATGGTAAGATTCACAAACATATTATCTTCTAATTAACGTCCAAATTGTTTAATTGTTTTATAACCTTGCCTAGCCAGTTGCAATTGTTTTTGTTAGGTTATATCTGATTTACATACTAATAAATGTTTTTTCATTTCATCCACCAATTGTGTTACATTTGCGTTTGTCTGCGCTAACCTTAACTTTGCGCCGTGAGATAATCTTGTTTTGAAAACAAAAGTGATTAAAATTTGAAAGTCACACTTCGATCGCACATATGAGTTGTTGAATTGTCCATAACTGGCAGCAAAGATGCCGCTGGTTTTAAATCATTGTTTTGTAGACATAATTATCTCTTCAGTATCGTATTGTTTTTTTTCGTCAAGCGTACGCTTTATGGCCCCGTCCAATGCCATCCGCCGCACCTTTCCCGTGGGCTGATTTGAAAAAGGACCATGTTGCGTTTTCAAACCCATACTCAAATATTTTTTCTGAACAAATAAAAATTCTTTTTTTTGACGATAAAGGCGCTTGTTACATCTAGTCTATATGTGCCCAAATGGCTTCTGGGCAATGTTCATTATTTGGAGATATAGAGCAAAAAGATACTGGTTTTTCATTTTGGAAGAGGCAACGAGGTAGCATGTAATGTACGAGGTAGCATGTAATGTACCTCGTTACACCCTTACCCCCCCTCGACGATCAATTGGTTAATCATCCTTGATCGTCATGGATCATCTATAATCATCATTGTTTATACAACATAATCGATAGATACAGGTAATGTAAAGTGCCATAGCCCTGAGGTTCATCTATTCGGGTCATTGTTATCACTACTTCCAAGAGGACCAGTTGGGTTAATAATTTCAGAAGGGTGGTAACCATGTTGTTCGGAGACGAGTTATTTAATCAGTGGTCACATTCATATTTTTACTATCCACTTCGTAAATAAATATATAAAAATGTACTTACTGCTATTGTATCCGACATAAAGATGTTGTGGCACCACTTAATAAAAATTGCACTGCCATTTGCTTTTTAATACTTCATCAGTGCCGCTTCCAGGTTTTTTTGACGATTTATGCTTTTTCTTTTCTCTAGAAAATTGAGACCGCAGGATATGCATTTTTGTCAAAAATTCTACCGCAAAGTCGGCCCAAGCATCATTTTATTAATTTTATTTTTATAATCTTTGTTTGAGGCATCGCAAAGGATATTTCTTTGTTGAGACAGCTCTATGAGCTTCGCTAATTGGTCGTTACTACGCTACTCTACCTCCATGTTTCTTTGATCCTCAACACACGTCTACACCCGTCACCCATCAACTGTTGTTTAAAACTAGATGTTTCGGCTTGCTCTCCACTCAAAGTGGGGAACACAGCAACATGTATCTGAAACAATGTTTCATCACCTATGTTTATAAACTGTTTACAGAGATGATGCAACATTGTGAAACACTGTTTAAAAACAAATGTTGCCTAATAAATACCCGCCTTTACAGCAATCGTAAAGAATCAGTAAAGACTAGGGCGTTGTCCTAATAGAACGCGAATGCGCGATCATCGTAAGTTCGCGCCAATTTTACTCGTACGAACGCGCGATCAAACATATTGAAGTCGAATATGTGTCCTAATAGACGATCGCGCGATAGAACGATTTCTTCATACAATTCACAATCGCGTAATCGCGTTCTATTAGGACAACGCCTAAAGATGGCGTCGATCTCACCAACTAAGAATATAAAATCTAGTGTTGCCATAAACACCCAAGAAGCAGTACATTTAATTCCCCGAAGGACTAAAACTAGTGTTATGTTTTTCAACATGTTTTTTAACGGCATACTTACATCACTGTAAGTCTTACTAAGTGTCTAATTACATCTTCGTTAAAAAATAATTTAAAGGACTCAATTGGTTCACTATCTTTATTGAGTGTAAGCAGCATTCAAGATGGAGACGGAGATGGCCATACATTCCGCGTGGCGCCGAACCTTCCGTCGGGCGATTACTTCAGCAAAAACGCGTTCAATGTATTTCGCATAGCAAGCGACACATCACGCGGAACGTTCCGCGACCGAAAGTTCGGCGCGTGTAACTGAACGTCCATTTGTGACAGATTTCTGTCCTTTTTGGCAGATTTCACACGCCGCGTAATTTTCCGTCGCGTAGCGCGCTGAAAAAGACGCTGCGTTTGGTTTGTCATAGCAACGGAATATTTCGCGCCGAACTTTCCGCGCCGTACGCTACGCAGGTGTGGCGCTACACTAAGAATAGCTGCTTCACAGAGTGAAAATCCTTGAGAGACATTGTCTTGAAATGTTGTATCTACTTAATAGACCATCATATCCAACACGAGCCCTTCCGGATTCGCTGCAAAAAAATAAAACTATACCATAGATAATGTAACATGCGCCTTTTTTAGGATTATAATAAATTACATCTTAGACTATTAACTTCTTACTTACTACATTGCAAGATAGAATTACATAAGTATAATTATAAATTTTATACTTACATCTTAATTTATAATAATACAATTTATTAAGGAAATAAGTTAATTCATTTCAATTGTTAGTTTCATATAATGTCATATTATTGTTTACAATGTTGATATCTTAAATTTAAATGTTCAACGCGTTCAGTTACACGCGGCGAAATTTTATATACCTAGTCATAGTGTAATAAATTATTTAATTATAAATTAAATCTGTTTGTTTTCTTTAATAGTCTGCCTCTACTGCTATATTTTATTTCGGGTATGTTGCTGCATTTCAGTTAGTGTCTATACCGTCGGGGTTCCGTACGTAGTTTTGTTTCTGATTCTAACGTATCAAAATTATCTAATAAATTATCTGTTTTTGTATAAAATTTATAGAAAGTTATTGTTCTGCATTATAAGTGTCACTTGACACTACCATGTTCGATAAATCCTCCAGCGTTATAACATTTTCTTTTTCAAAGTCAATCGAAATGCCTAATACTTTCGACCGAAATAATAGTTTTTGTTATGAAGACATTTTTTTTATGTTTGGCAAAATAGATTGAAATATGTCAAATCTTCATCATTTCCTTCATTATTTTTGTTTTTTATGCATTGAAATAATTCTATTTCAAAAATAGTGGGGGACGATGTCTTTTTACGCTTTAGGTTGCTTCTTTTCGTCGCTTTAGGTTGCTTCTTTTCGTTTCCCTGTTTGGTGTGCCATTTTCATGTTCAGATGTAATGGTGCCAAGTATTGTGACCTCATCAAGAATACATGTATCGACCAACGAGTCCCTCTGAGACAAATTCTCTAAAGATTCTTGTCCTTCGTAGGTCACACTAAAAGATTTGCTTAACTTAAAAAAACAACATTTTAGAACCAAAATATTATGTTTATTGGTTTTCAATAAGGTCAAGCGGGGCTATTCCGTCAGAAAAATATACGCCAAAATTTCACAAAACCATAAAATTGTCCGTTGCAAAGTTACAGTAAAATTAAGTTATCCTTATAACAAAGTCATTATCTCTCTTTCTGTTCATCATACATTTGTAGCGAAAAACTCTTTTCTAAACTCTCAAAAAGGAAAAGATCTTATGAAGATACTATATTGACTTAAAAACCCCGCTGCGGGGCTATTACGTCAGTTTGCAATATATCCGCCATCTATGAAGTTACGACGTTAAATTTCAAAGCTAGAAAATCTTTACGTTGCTAAGAATGCGAAACTGAGCTTTATGACCAGGTAGGAAGTACCAATTTGCAGAAAACATGCTTTAATTTTTTTGTGGGGTAATTCCGTCAAAATCCTGTCAAACTAGGGTTGGGATGCATGAAAGTCGATAAACGGTACCTAGCTATAATTCATCGAAAATAAGGCAACTACGTTATTGGTGGGTTTATAGTTGGGATTAAACTCTATCAATCAAGTATAAATAAATGAAACCAGTATTTTTTTCATAGTATTTTATTTTTAAAATAATAGTAGGTATGACCGATATGACTTAACAGCTGCATCATGAGGCAATAAATCAGTCTCAAACAAATATTTAAATCTTATTTTTTATATAAAAACCTGTAGTAATAACTTAGGCGCTAAAATTCAGTCATAGTCATAGAAAGGACGTTAAATTATTATTAAAAATATTATTATAAAAGAACTAAGTTTAAGTTAGACTAATCAACAGCTGCATCATGACGCAATAAATCAGTCTAAAACAAATATTTAACTTAACAGTCTTCGTTTTTTATAAAAACCCGTAAAGGGGTCCACACACAGCAGCTATAATGTATATTTTTACATCTTTGTATCTTAAGATACAGAGCGATACGGAAATATACATTAAATAGTTCGATATATCTTGATACATCCTGTCATCGTAGTTTACAATCTCATTTAAAATAAAATACTTAACTGATATTACTGTAGTGTTTATCAGCTTGTATAAGAGATGGCGCTGGTATCGGTTGAGCGAGTTGAATACTTTAAGCACTATATTTGAGTTGTAATTATTTAGTAGATGATTGTTACTGTAAGATTATTAATTAAAATATAGTTATGTATTTAGAAACACATTTAGTGTATCGTTCTGCCCATACAGCGATTAATTGAAATTGTGATAATTGTATTGACTCCGGAAGTATCATGTGATTGGTCGGTGATTTGTGATTGGTTCGCCAGTGCTCCCCTAACGAGCGAACAGACTTGGAAGGGGTGCGCTTTCTTGCCAGCAGTCTGGTGAAAACTCTCAAAGAGAAAACAAGTGTTAATTGGTGTCAATTGAGTGTTTGTAATAAAAATAAATATAAAAATGTAAGTACAGTGAACTATTATTTTTTATTTTACTATACCTATACCCACTTAAAATAATGCATTTGAATTTAAAGTTTAGTGCTAAACCCTTGGATAGATAATATAATGAATAACATTTTCAACAAATTCAGAAGCGGGATGTTTTCCTACTGGGCCCACAGAAGCGGAGTGATTAATAATTAGCTTAAAAATTTATATAATTTTTTTTTTTCCTCTCTGTTTTATTTGTTTTAATTCTTATTGTTTGACTTCCATTTTTTTTGGGGACAATATGCCCCAGCAACACGCGTTTAGGATAATATTAAGAGTTATTACAGTGATATTGTGTTGATAAGCGCCGAGACTTTTCGTCCGGAAGACTGGTGCAATTTTTTTTTTTATCATCAAATATTTTCAAACTCATATATCCATTTATTTTTAAATATATATTACATATTTTTATACACTTCTTAAATTAGTGGTCGATCTCAAATATTTTACTAACTTATATCAGTTGTATTAAGTATAATATGATAACAGTTTTATCGTTAATATTTTTTCTATTGCTTTTATTTATTTAAAAAAATATATATAATTATATTATATTTGCTATGGGTTGGCTGGCCCTTGTATCCTTCCGCTTATATGAAATGTATAATTTTGCTTTTTGTGTACAAAAAAATAATAATAATCTATATATAAAAAAAAAGTATATATATTTCTTTCTTAATTACTTTTTTTTTTCTTTCTTATTTCTCCCGTTGACATATTTAAATAATACTGAACAGTAATCTTTCGTAAAAATGAACTAATTTCAGGAACAATGAGGATGACAATCTCCCTGATGACGAACAGGAGATACCGGCCAGTCCTGTTCTACCATGTGGACTACGTGGTCGTAGCAGAGCGAGATATGGAGCAGAGGGTCGTGCTCGACGTTCGCGCAGTGGTGTGAGCTGCCGGTCACGTGGGAGGCCGAGCCGCTGTCAGGAGAGCCCACCAGCAAGTAAGCGGACCACGTGTCACCAAAGGTCACGGAGCAGATTAAGATCTTCATCTAGAATTCGCGGCTCCAGGAAAGATGTACTTAGTGATCGGACTAGATACAACAATCGTGAAGAGTCTCGCCCACGAGATAGGAGCATTAGTCGTTCACGTGTTAAGGATGATCGACGCAATAAGCGCGATAGGGATAGCCAGCGACGGTCTCGTAGTAGAATTAGGCACCATTCGAGACAGTCAAGACGTAGCTCTTCAGGAGATCGGTGTTCAGTGATGCGTAAAGAATCTCGTAGGGATCCGGAAAATACCTTAACAGAGTTAGTTAAAGTGTTGAAAAATATAAGCGGGAATAATACTCTAGAAAAGTTTGGATCCATGCAGAATACGATTCCCGAATTTGATCCATCAAAAAAAGAGCAGACGATAAACATGTGGTTGCACAAAGTAAATGAGTGTGCAATCATATATGGGTGGTCTGATAAGCAAACAGTACATTTTTCTTTACCAAAATTGCGTGGTCATGCACAACGTTGGTATGAAGGCCTTACGTCTGTTCTTTTTACATGGGAAGAGTGGCAATTGAAGCTGCGAAGTGCCTTTCCGTCTGAAGAAAATTATGGTCAAATGCTTTCAGACATGCTTTCAAAAAGGGCTCGCTTCGCAGATTCACTTGAAGAATATTTCTATGAAAAGCTCACACTCGTTAATAGATGTGAAATAACCGGTAAACGTGCTGTGGAATGCATTCTGCATGGAATCGACGATAGATCTGTGCGACTAGGTGCAGAGGCCGCGCAGTTTGATGACCCGAATAAATTGCTTTCTTATTTGCTTTTTAATACATCTCAATATATTTCCGTATATCTCTCATTATAGAGGGTGTTCAACAAGTTGCTAGTTATTAAACACACAGTACAGTCTGTCTCAGTCTCAATCGCTCAATTAAAGACACGACATGATTTCCTCGGATTTGGCCTTTAACGGATTGACTATTATTTTGAAGACTTGGCTTCGGCCTTTTATATACATTGAAGCATTATTGACCATAGCTTCCCGCCGCGGCTCCGCCCGCGTTAATAGCTTTTTCCGTGGGAATGAGACATTTTCCCGCGGTAAAAGTTAACCTATGTTCTTCCGCAATGTCTATTCTATCTTTGTGCTAACTCCGCCCGCTTTAACAATTTTTCTCGTGGGAATGAGAAATTTTCCCGCGGTAAATTGTAGTACTTGTAGCCTATGTTCTTTCCCAAGGTCTATTCCGTCTTTGTGCCAAGTTTACCAATATCGGTTTAGTGGTTTCGGAGCCTATTCAATTATTAGGAATAATAATATATTTTAGGTATTTTTTTTACACCTTAGGGTTACATTATTGAATTTTGGTAAGGATTTTTTAAACTCCACGGAAATTTCCTTACGCTGTATGTGATCTTCAATCCACAATTTTCGGTTTTTGGCGCATGTTGCAATACGCCTATCAAAATCACAATCATCTTCTGATGAACTATCTAGTAAATCTAACAGTAAACTAGTCGACGGGTCCATATTATTATTATAATAATCAAAATAGAACACCCCGTATAACACTTTCGCAGCTGGGAAGTGCGTCAATGGGTACGTGTACCTATGGAATGAAGGAAAATATACCTTACATTACCTGTTGTGTGTGTGATACGTTAAGATAAGGTATAGCTATACATCCCAGGATGTAATATACATTATAGCTGCTGTGTGTGAAGCCCTTAATGGTCACTTAGGCGCTAAATTTCAGTCCAACGATCACATAGCATAGAATAGACGTAAAATTATTATTAAAAACATTATTATAAAGAAGAAAGTTTAAGTATGACTAATCAGGTTTATAGGTAAATCAGGTCAAATCGTCATTGTAACATGAGTATCACAGTTCCAAAACTTCGATTTTACATGGAAATAAATAATCGTCGTTCACAATTTGAGGATCTGGAAGATACTCAATAATATCTTCGCTATTACTTATCGAATAATCATTTTTAACAATACGAAAACAGTTTTTCGCTTTGTTTTTTGACTTCAATCCTAATAAGACTATTTTTTTGCCCATAACATCGTCAATTAAACAAACATATTTATATGTTCATTTTCCTTTAGCCGAGCAAAATTTCGCCAAGACGAATTTACCTTTTTGGTGGATATTTTCTATTTCCAGAATCAATCATTAAATCTTTGGATGTGCCTGCTCCAGCATCTCTCTCTTTCTCGTCGCCTGATAATTTTGTTTTCTTTTCTCCGGATTTCCCTTTTTCAGCATTTTTACATTGCTTGTATGCGCTAGCGTCAACATCTTTCTCTATATCTTCATCTGGCATATTTTCATTAGCATCTCTCTGTTTGTCGTCGCCTGATATTTATGTCTTC
Source organism: Teleiodes luculella (assembly GCA_948473455.1). Classification (NCBI taxonomy): domain Eukaryota; kingdom Metazoa; phylum Arthropoda; class Insecta; order Lepidoptera; family Gelechiidae; genus Teleiodes; species Teleiodes luculella. The sequence continues at coordinate 4,641,533 of OX419603.1, forward strand.
TTTCCTCCAGATTTTCCTTTTTTAGAATTGATATTTTTACGATTCTTGGATGTGCCTGCAACAACATCTTTCTCTATATCTTCATATGACTCATTTTCATTCAAAATTTTTTCAAAGAATGATTTTTCATCCTCGTTTTCAAAACTATTTATAGATTTATAGGAACCTGAACTATTACTATCAGTATCTGATTTCTTGCGTTTGTGTTTCTTTTGTTGAGATTTTTGGTATCTTACTTTTTGTCTCTTTTGTGTTTTTTCTTCATTCTTAGTTTTTTTCCATTTTTGTTTTCAGTTTATTTCGTGCTATGGTTTCTTTTTCTTCCTTTTCTTTCTTCATTCGTTCGATTACATGTTTATATGTCATTATTTCTGCTTTATTGTTAGTAACTCTCTTTTTTCGGTTCACAGGCATATAATTTATGCTATAGTTTTCAGTATTTAATCGTGTCCTGTTGTAGTTTAATATTCACTTATGGATTGAAAGTGACTACTGACTACTGATGTTTGAGTAAGTGGCGCAAATTTAAATATATCAATGAAGTAGTATCATACCAACACGCATTTATATTAAAATGTTTTACGCTCATAACGACTGTAATGTAGCTTCCCGTGGGAAAGGCTTACACTATATTTAATTAATGCCTTAGAGTAAGGTAGACGGGGACGAGGGGGAGTGCGTGAGGAAAACAGCAAAGTTTACACTTTACACAAGTACTTATTAAGCAAACTTGAGTAACATTTAAATGTAGTACTTACTTAAAGTGTTGGTGAGGATATGAATTGTCTAGCATAGGAATCATCATTGTGTTCTTTAGATGTGCTAGATAAAAGACGTTTTAAATGTCCCGAACAAGTCCTTGGTTTAATAATATCTTTCAGTAACAATAGAGAATGATAATATGGCTATTTAGGCTCATACGAAGTTGAAGCTCCGTCCCCAGAGTGTGAGACAGGAATTTTGCCATATTCGATCGCGAGCTGATTTCTTAAATATTTTCATTTCTTCCTTAGTTTGTTTTTTGAAAAAAGACGTGTTATAAGTTTTATTTTGCTTTGAGTTACGTAAGGAGAATGGTATTAAGAAGAAATGGGTTTGTGACTATGGTGGGGTGAGATGAGTTATGTCAGAATTTGAGTAGTGTCAGAATTTGACTATATTAGATAAATAATAAACATAATATATTACGATATTTTGTCCTAAGAAAAACTGTCGTGATAAAATTTGTTTTTTCGAAAAATTTACTTTTCGAAAATTTGTCCTTATGCGAACAAAGTTTAGGTGAAAATACTAAACTGGTTAAAATGATGGTGAGTACCTATTTTAAGATGCGATAGTCGGCCTCTAGAGCCTAGCATCTTAGTGAATGTATTTCCGCCGTTACAAGGGCATTAGTATCAGTCACATTTGTGACCAACCCAAGTAACGTGGAGGTCTTTTTGTCTGTAAAATGAGAGTAATGTGCTTGTAAAGTAATAATATGTTTGTGTTGCAGGTGAAATAATACAATACAATAATACAATACAATATACTTTATTGCACACAGAACATAAATAACAGAACAGAAATAAGTAATAAATATAATAAATGGGAGATGAAAATGAAAATGAAAATCTGGTGGGGGTGATGATTGGAATAAGAAGAAGGACACAAATAAAGCAGATAAATACAACAAACCCTACCTAATACAGTTTAAAATGAATAAAACTTTAATAACGTTTTAGTGTGTAGTTTTTCTTTCTTCTTTCTTCTTCAAATCCGGGTGTAGGCAGTAGGCAGCTAGGCTTCTTACTGCGACCAGTCAGGATCTTCCAGCGGCCGCAGCAGCAGCAACAGCCGTCCGCTGTCAGACAGCCGTCGTCGCCGACCTGTAGAGGGTCTTGAGGGGTGCTTGAAGGGTCCTGGCTGCTACATCAACCGCGGGCCGAATAGTCTACCTGCCCGGCGGTTTTCACGCCCCACGTTGGGCGCCACTGTCGCGCCCGCGGCGCGCCCTGAACAGGAGCGCGCCTGCAAGGCATCGACAAGAAGAAGATAACACGATGAAAAGTAGAGTTGATGATGAAAACACAGGTAGAAACACAGACGATAAAATATGTATTTGGTAAATAAAATAAAGGTTAGGTTAAAGGTTAAAGGTTGTTTGTCGACAAGGCTAGATTATAATTGACATTTACACAGAAATTTGGAACTCGGCCGGCATGGCCGAGAGGTGAGACATAAGTGACTAGAAAAATGGACGAAATGACGGATGACTGTTGACTGAATTCCAAAATTAAATATATTCGAATTTAGGCGAGAATGGTAAATGAGATGAGAATGAGGCAACGAGGTGGCATGGTAATGCACCACGTTACACAGGTACTTGGCAACAGGGGCAACGTTTGCGCATATTAGAATGAGTCTTTCCACATTAAAGGTAATTATAGAAGAAACGGGATGTATTATATCCAGTACACATGCCCCATACTTACAAAGGAGGCTTTTCGCGCAATAGCAAATGATTTTGGACCCCTACGGAACGGAACCCTAAAATAGAAAGAAATTATTCGTATACTGCAATAGTTACAAGAATACAGTTAAGAAAATCAGTATGATATAATGTACAAAGGTAAACTGAAACCTCATAATTACCTTGATTACATGTTACATCTGTAGCCGATGAAGATGTTGAAGTTTGAGTGCTTCTGCGTTTTGTTCCTGAAATGTACAAAAGATTCCTCACCTTGTCCACTTTGTCTTTAGCAGGCACATTATCTTCCTAAGGCAGATTTGGAAGTTGGGACAGCTTTCATGTAATATGAGTAGGTATATACTCTCAGTTGGAAACATTGCTACAAATTTTTGCAGCTATTAAATTCAATTCTTCTGGTGTGATGTTGCTAAAAGAAGGAAGGTTATTTCCCATTTCTGTATGAATTATTATGATATGTTTTAAGGCCATAGCCCAAAAGTGTGGTTTACGTATCTATTCGAATGCTTTTTATCTCTTTTGTCCCAAATAGGTGGTTTACTAAATACTAAAGAAATTTAAATATTCATTTGAACATCGATGCGTGTTGGTCTCTTGCAAAATTACGCAGCAAATGGCGGCGGCCTCAGCGCTTGTCGGAACTTGCCTTGCGACATTCGGCGTTTATCAGCGCTGGTTCGGAAAAATGTATAGAAAATAAACTACCTGCGCTGACTATCTGCGCGGATCGGTGGCCAACGCATCTTCTAGCACCTTCGAGGAAATCAAATATTTTTTACTTGCAGTTTCTGCGTTGAGACGTGATACTATCACATGCACGATTTTTCTTCCCAGTAAATCCATTGTCTCGTCCATAGAAACCCAAAAGTTGCCATCTTCTAGGTTTTCATGTACCGTCTTGATTTTGTTGTCAAATACTTAGTGGAAAATTATTTTTCGCAACCCAAATCGCAAAAAATCGCAAATATGGATGCGCTTTAAAAACGAACTAAACCATTTCATCCCTGGGCGATTATTTGTGAAAGGACAGTTTTTTGTATTCTTTTCCAAAATGTTTATTTGGACACTATCCAACAAATGATCCTTTGTTACTAGGAAATGATTTTCAAGCATAATATATAAAACCCATCTGACTAATACTTTTTCGTCTTCCTGGGACAGTACTGTAAAAGGGCCAAAGCTACAGTCAAGTGGGCTGATCCCTTTAACTTTATTTCTTAAAGTTATTCTGGGGACACCGTATTTAGTTGCTGCCACAGATAGATTTTCTCCCTTTTGAACTTCATTTAATGCTCGGTTCATTTGCTCCTTGGTGTAGTCTCGCTTACAAGTAATTTTTTGTCTATTCACCAGTTATGGACACCCTTTCTTGGACATTCCATTCACTCGTACCCAGTACCGACTCGTTCCGTACTCGTTGGACAGTTCCATTATTGGGTACGAGTGTATAAATCAGATGTTAGTAAGATAAAAATAATGTTCTAAAAACAATACAGAATGTCATAATGCTGATCTTTAATTTCCAATCCACGTTCAACTTTCTGTCATGAGCGGTAGCGCTGATGTGGTTTAGATACATATGTTTTAATATTTCTTTCAGAAATGGGGCACTTTATTTCTACAATAAAATCATCTCCAAACACCATCAGGAGATGCACCAAACAAACTTTTCTATTAAAATAAATCCAGATTTATTTATTTTCTTGTTTAGATTTATTTATTTTCTTGTTTAACACTCTCTAGCTCTTGCGGAACTTGTGCCTCGGAGTTTTTGGCCCCTTTTTATGGCTTTCGTTTCTGGGACTCTATAGCCGCCTAAAATTTGCTGCACTAAATAACCATCAACCGTGCATTTAGATGCTTCATATTAATTTTAAATTTTTAATGTGGCATAGTGTACCTCTGCGTACACTATGCCACATTTTAGTATGTATTTGTTGTCTCGTCTGCTCATTAATGTTTGCAATAACTTTAGTGGTGATTTTTTTATCCAGGTCTGCTTTATTCAATTATGTTCATTTTGTTCATATTCCAGTGTCAAGTCGAATAAATTAAACGGTGGCACTTTCTCACCCAAGAATATTGAAATGAGGTAATTTTCATTATTTTCTTGTTTACTTCTTTCTCCTTGGTGCTGGTTCCTAACTCCTCTTGCCAAACTACCTCTTCTCCACAGAAGACAGCCAAATCGTGAACTCGCCTCGACGTAGAAGTGATTTGTAAAATCTTACTTCGAATAAACACTTTTTGAATTTTGAACTAAAATAAGAAAACTAGGGCATGCTTGCAGCCCACAGCTCCAGCAGCACATCCGTCACCTGTTACGTCTTTAATCAAATTGTCAGTTTCATCAATAATTGCTGTTGTAATATAGTTTTTATCACCATTTTTATATTCCGGTGTCACTTAAGCCTTAATAATACATTCATTTTGTGCTATCCTATCCTATGCAACAAACTCCAAATAGGAATCTCTGGATGACCTGTAAGGAAATAAATATTATATTATTAATTATAGGTATAAATATGTCGGAGATTCACACTGGTTCTCCTCACTGTCGGACGCGTCATCATCCGCCATGATGATTTTTAGTATCGAATCGAAAAAAAAGTCAGTGCACACTGCCGATGCCGCCGGTGGTTGGACCCAGACTGAAAATGGTCCCGCACCCACCGAACTACTGACTCTAGGATTAAAATTAAATAGTTCACTCTCAAGGAGCCTTCAAAACATTCGCCTCACTCGCTCTTGCGTTGTAGTACCAACCGAATATCATAGAGCGTCGATACAAAACTAATACTTTACTGGCTAGCACAACAGATGGCGCTAGTAGTAACCAAATTCCAATACCATACCTGACAAATATATCTATACTTAAATTAGGACTTTAGCACCACGGATTGTGGCTATATTATATTTAGGTTGTAAGGCCCAAACCCGGCATTGGGCTTACAAAGTATTTTTTTTCTTTAAAAGGAAATTTAAATAAAAAGATTTGTTTTTGGACACTTGGAAGAAACAGGTTTATTAAATAAACTTCCCAGAATTTAGCTCATCAATAGCTCAAACAGTAGAGAAATGAAGGTTCTAAATTATATACTTTAACCAACATAAATTTTCCACAAAGAATCAAACATACCTACGAAATAAATTTCAATCTTTGGTTGGTGGTTTATATTTGATGAACCCGTAAGGATAAATTAAAATTTACCAAAGCTTATTGCAGCGAGCAACCATGTCTTTAGTAATTTAATTTTTAAAACAAAGAATCTACCATTTATAGAATTGCCGCAGCCTGAATAACTTATCAAGTTAATTTAAAATTTTTCCAAATTATTCATAATTATTCCAACCAAGTTATAAGCATTTTTAGGGTTCACTAATGGTTCTCCATTTAATAAAATCTTAGAAAAGAAAATAAAGGTTAAATAAAGTTGCAACAAGGAAAAGAAAAAACCTTATCAGGAGAATCAAAGCGCTGCCACCGGAACATTTCAGAACAAGAGAAAACGAAGATTCCCTCCGCCAGGACGCACCACCGGCATCATTGCGGCCTCAAAATATCAAGGATCTGTAGAGGAACACAGAATACAAGTCATGTTTGAAAATTGTGGGTATGCTCACCCACCCTCACAATAAAACCTAAAATGAACATTCCAGAACCTAATTCATGAGAATACATACCTTTATCCTTTGCCTTTAGCCTTTCTTTTTCCGAATAAATCACATTGATTTGTGATTACATTTAATTTTCAGGAAGCTGCAATAAAATATCAAAGTTAGTGTCAACTGAACACATTGCTAACACGTTTTCAAAAAAACAATGCAAGATTATTATTTTTTTAACACTCACCATATTTATTATTAGAAGGAACCGATATTCTTACTAAGTAGGGTTTATTTTTCCCACATATTTTTTATACTAAATAAATCTCGCGAACCATTATTTTCTCGCGTTCCTCTCATACCGCATTTACACATTCGAGCTCGCGACTCGCCTCGCCACTCGTCGAAACATTCGTGTGCGAGTGCTGACGCGAATGTCCGTTCACACATTCGTGGAGTATTCAGTTTGATACTTGCACGCCAACATGGAGGACTTACAAGTAATTGCAGCATGCGCTCTACACTTGATGTGTATACATAAAAAAAAACTGTAAAACACGTTCGTTGCTCCACTCCATCTTTATGTGCCGCAATAGGTGCTGCCGCTACAGAAGCTAAACTTCAACTGAAAGCACGCGAATGTGTGAACACTACGTTCGCGCTCGCCACTCGCGGTCTTTGACTCGTGCTCGAAAAACCGCTCCCGACGCGGACGCGCGAGTCGCGCGGCGAGTGACGAGCCGAGTAGCGAGTGCGCTGTTTACACATGCGTGCTCGCGATTCGCCGCGTGATTCGCCTCGCCACTTGTGCGAATGTGTAAATGCGGTATCAGAGCTAGCGCGCACCGGTGACTTTTGTCAGCATGACAAAAAAGTTTTTGTCGCTGTCACGTCACGCCTCCAAAGCGAGGTGCGCTCACGAAAGGTGACAGTGACAATTTTCTTTTTAAAAGCTTCATTTGTCGAAATGGATTTCGAAGAGACGGTCGTCATCTGTGAGCTTATAAGGAAACTCAAAAGATAAAAAAAGCGAAAAGATTACTGGGTACACCCCCTTTGGAGTGACAGGTTAATAAATGGAAAGTTCTACACCATGTTTCATAAACTTCGGGAACATCCAAAGAAATTTTTTGGGTATTTTCGAATGAGTGTTAGAAGTTTTGATGAATTACTTCGCAATTTAGGACCTGCGTTGACATACGAAAATACAAACATGAGATTGTCTGTTCCGGCTGAAGAAAGACTCGCTGTTACTAGAGGTATATAAGTAATTAGAATTTTATGTAATTTTAAATTGTTTATTTTAATGAAAATACAAATATGTTATACAAATTAAAGTAAGTAGGTAGTTTTTAACTATAATCAAAAATCAAAAAAGTAATTGAAATGTAATATTCTTTAATTATTCTTCAGGTTGGTTGATATTGTACTCATGGCAGATGTCATACAATTCGGAATCTTCTGTAAACTCTGTAATATAGGTTTGAATTGATGACGATGAGGCGGCTGAGGAGTTTTTTGGGTCTTGCTTAGGAGGCGATGATTGTGAAGATGAATTCGGTTGAGTGTGTGCAGAGGGTAGCACATTTTGGGAACTTGTAGATGTATCAGTAGGAGAAGGAGATAAAACAAGTTGAGTGTTTCTTGCTAAGTGGAGCGGATTTTGAGGAATGTGCGATGGAAGAGAGACAGAATATTTGGGTTTGATTTGTATATTTTGAGGGCTTGTAGATGGAATATATGTAGGAGAAGGAGATAAAATCAGTGGAGTGTTTCTTGCTAAGTGTAGTGAGTGGGCCTTGGGGACTTTGCGATGGTAGAGAGACAGAATATTTGGGTTTGATTTGCATATTTGGAGGGCTTGTAGATGGAATATATGTAGGAGAAGGAGAATTTGGGTTTGATTTGCATATTTGGAGGGCTTGTAGATGGAATATATGTAGGAGAAGGAGATAAAATCAGTGGAGTGTTTCTTGCTAAGTGGAGTGGGCCTTGGGGACTTTGCGATGGTATAGAAACAGAATATTTGGGCTTGATTTGGAAATTTTGAGGACTACCTCTATAAATTGTGGATGGGCTATTCATAGGAGAATAATTATTGCGCTGAGTGTTTTGTTTTTGTTTTTTTTTTCTTTCAGCTTTTTATCGTAAATTGCTGCTCTTTTTTCAACTTCTTCAATAAGTAAATCATTATCGATATCCTCTTCATGCACTTTCACGTTTTGCGTAGACGTTGACGCCATTTTGCGTTCGCTAAAGACGACGGTCCGAATGCAAATGGCGGAAGAACTACGTGTTGAGTGACAATTTTGTTGCCCGTGCGCGCGCTTTTATAAAAACCTAGCGGCGCGGTGACAGTTTCGTCACGGGCTTCTCCGCTGGCCGGCGGACAAAAATGTCACCCAATTGTCACGTCGTAACGTGCGCGCACCTCCATACATACTCATAGACTTGATGTGAGTGACGAAACAGTCACGGTGACAAAAGTCACCAGTGCGCGCTAGCACTCACGCCAGTCCAAAAAAAGAACCTTCCCGAGCCGTGTTGCCAGCCGCCATCCGCTAAATTTTTCCAAACCAAAACCTATCAATATTTCACAGAAATATCTTTACAAAACAATTTAACTTTTTTTCTTTAACTGCCTAAACAAAAGGACGAGCACTAATCCTGAAACATTTCACCGGCTGTAAAAATTATTTCCATACGGTTTTACCAACCCACTGAAATGTGAAGAAATAAAGACAAAACCATCATAACCCCAGTATTTCCCTTCGTTATTTTCCTGAAAGAAACAATTTCCAAAGGTTTCAACCCTCATTAATACACGAAACATTCCTAATAAATCTTATAAATGACGAATTTTCAACCACCAAAACTGCAGACATCGGAATTTTCTTTCCGTCTGGCCACCCCAAACAAGTCTTCATAAATTATTATTCCAAATGGGATAAGGCAAAGAATTGAAAACCCATAAAGCCTAATCTTAAGTTAAATTTAAAAAATACACCACGTTACAAGGTATAATATAGCCGAGATTGGTCTGATCGATCTGAGTTGTAAAAATATAAGGACGCAACGCAACACCTGTGCATTTTTGAATTCGCCAGAAAAGATCATTTAACCTAAGTGACCTAAATAAATATCTAAAAGTTAAAAACAAATCCTTTGAACGTAGAAAGTGCCAAATTGTAAAGCTCGATCAGAAAAATAATAAACAAAAAATAAATGTAACAAGCTTTTATTTTGAATATTTTTTTATTAGTAAATATAGCGGGGCGGCGCGGTTTGCCACGCCAATAATCGGTTTTGTTATTATATACATATAAAATATATTTAATCTTTTCTTCAAAAGGATCCAAATGCTGGATCCCTATTTTTCTCCTCCACGAATATTAACACAGCCAATCTGTAAAATCTTTTGTGCTCTTGCCACTGAGATTCTATTCTCTGAGTGTATGTCCCATCAGATGCGACCAATCTATTTTCTGTGTCACTGTGATTAACCCGTTTGTGGGTATATATTCAGGAAGGCAAATGTTTGTTCTCCAATCATCGGTGTGTACAATACAGCCTTCCTTAAAATACTTTTGAATAGGTGGCACCAATATTTCTTTCATTTTCGGATCATCACCACCATCCTCGATCATTTCTAATACCCAGTGGCCTTCAATGTGACGCTCTATGTTATGTTTTTTTTTTTTTTTTAGTTTAGAATCATCTATTTGAACAACTTTATTAAGTCCTCCTATCTTGGTGTTCTAATTCGTAGTCAAAAATAGTATCTCGGCAATAATTGTACCAGTATGACAATGTTCTGGTCGATAGGGCTGGCTCATTCTCTCTTGCTAATTACTCCCGAGCAGTGTGGTAGCTGAGCACTCATGGTCCGTGATATGATAGGAAATTGTTTTTTCCTAACACCAAACTTTCTACCACGTTCCAGGTGTTTGTTTGAGATTCTCGATATAGTGCTTCTCCTCTAGAGTGAACACTGCCATCGCTAAGTGGTGTCATCATGAAGCCAGTCTGCGATATGTACTATCACCCAAAAGCAATTTATTTTTAATTTCCCATTTTTTTTATAGCACAATTATCCTAGATATTGGAATCAGGTGCACAGCCATGCCAACTTGCTTCTACATCATGAAAGGATAAAGCACCAAAAACAAAGCAATTAGTCAAGCTTTACTCATATCTTTCCAGTTTAGATCATTGCAGGAGAAAGTCATAAACCAAGTAGGTGGCCCTAAAGTTCGAACCATAGCAATAAGTTCAGAGCAACATTTTAGCCAATAAGATGCTGATACTCTGAAATTCATCATAATGAGATGCATATTGTCAAGTAATTCCTGTGGCGTTTGCTCGCCTTGATCTTGACCCATTCTACCGCTGAGAGATAAAAAAATAAGCATTCATGGCGATTGAACCTTTTATCAGCGCTCAATCCCATTTTGAAAGTAATCAAACAGAGTGACCGCAACTTCTCTTTCTTCTCCAAAACATTTTTTCCCATCACGACGAAAGAATACCAGGCTAGTTCTTCTGTTCGTCGCTCTCTATCTATATTTAAAGGTGGCGCAGTTTTTCGTGTAATCTCGGCTAATCGAATATCGTTTCTATTATTATCACTATTCGGGTTTAAAGAAATAACAGTTTCGAGATTTGGCATCCCCTCATCTACGTTTCGAAGCATACTAGTTTCCTTAACAAATATGGTGTCATTCGCTTGCATATTTTGTTGTGGGTGGAGAAGAGCTTCAATTTCCTTTTGCATAATTTGGTCTTGATCGTTGCACTAAGCTTGACTGCTCCTGGTTGTCATTGTTTAATCTATCTTTTCTTTTAGTATTGTGTTTCTGCGTTTTCCCTTCGTCAACCGGAGTTATGCCTTTAGGCCCTCCACGCACTAGGCAGCCTTGCCAGCGAGAATATTTGCGCAGCCAGTTATATCAGCATATGCGTCGTAACCGTTGTCAAAACGGATAGTCAACCCAACTGGTCTTGGAGGCCTACCTCCTTACTGAGGCTCCATTCTTCCGAAAGCAAGATTTGATATTCGGAATTTTAATAATACCGAGCATCATCCAGAATGCAAACAAAGTCCACAGTTCGTGGATATTGGTTGCATACCAGCCTTGCTGCAATCTGGCACTCGAGATCGTTTGAGCTTGCCTATTTGTTTCGACAACTATATGGGATATGATCTCGTCGTCCCATATTGCACGCAATGCGTCGTAACCGTTGTCAAAAAGAACATTCTGGTCGGATGGTGATATTTAGTTCTGGGTCATTCGATGACTTGAGAGACTCATCTTGATTTGACAACAATTCGTTAATATCAAAATTTTCGTCAAAAGAGAAGCAAATTGTTACAAAGCTCAATTTTATTATGAGATGATAATATTATGTGAATTGGCAGTTTAAAAGTAACCAACGCAATTGTTCCGTCTTACGGAAGCAATTCGTTAATGATGTGAGACCATACTCTCTCGTTGTATTTTGAGTGTCGTTACTAGTTCCTTGTATGGAATTCGAAAAATTTGAAGAAGTCTCGTTTATTATCTCTTTGTGGCATTAAAAATTCCATTAAAATCTCGTATTTCCACGGTTTATCAGCACGGTCCTTTCCAGGTATATCATCATTGAATAATAATAATAATAATAAAAATATTTGCAATAAAACATAAAAGACATGTTGTATATGGTAATTCTGAAGCCTATGGTAGTAAAAAACTGTGTTACAGGCTTCAGCTTCCCTAAGAATTGACATAAATTTACAAATACAAAAGTTTAAAGTACATTTATAGCCAAATTTATTTATTTTTTAAGTTATATTTATTTACAGTCTACATGATCTAAGCTAATAGTAGAGAGCTATTTATAGTAGTGGGAGAAGTAAGAGACTAGTATCCTCATCCAGTCATCCCGACAGCTCCTCGTCAGAGTCGCTCAGTGCGCTAGGATAGATAAATTCATACTTGACGTTCTCTATGCCATGCAGTAGTTTGCGGCTCGGTCGATTTGGGATCGGGCAGCAGTACTAGGGTGCTAAGGTTTTGTAGTGGAAGATCCTTGGGTAGTCTGGGTGATTAAGGAAATCCCCTCCAACATAAGAGGGGTGAATGGCGTGTGTATGCTATTTCTACGTACATATTCCAATATTTAGATAGAGGCTTCTTGTAAGAGGAAATTTTTTTCCATCATATGAAGCCTTTCAGCCATGCGCTTTTCAAATTCGGTCGTAAATACCGTAGATCTGCCAGGAGTGTCTCGAAGACAGGTAAGTCATAATGTGCATAATAATATGTATTGTGTTGTCATTCTGTTATTGCGAATATCATCTAGAGCCTTCTGCACTTGATTTTCTGAATACGCTATTTCTTTTTTTCGTTTTCAATGCCGGACCATCTACAAACATAAATGTAAGTAGTTCCAGTGACGGATTAAGACTACTTGATGACGTTTTTAACTTATCGGACTCTATGTACAATATCGATAAATTGTCGAACCTTTCTGTAGGATCTTTGTCCTTATTCAATTTTTTCATATAATTTTTGCTGAGCAATTTGTAATTATAAGCGATAAAAATACACGCAGGGCTTTTTCCACAGGAAAACTGATTCAATCTTATCATAAAAGTTTATCTTCGTCCACATTTTTCAAATCAAGTTATTAAACAGCTTTCACAGCATCTTCGTAACTTACTGCACTTGTTAGATTATAATGTAAAATATTTTAAATACAGAATCCTCAAAATAATAATATTTCTGTATACGAGTATACTCAAGAGTTCTTTTGTAAACCTCATTGGATTTTTTTTTCAATTGATCCTGTTCAGAAGGTCTCAAAAACTTCATATTTTTCATTAACTGGTTAGTTTAGGTTCATATGTAACTTACACATGAACCTAAACTAAACTAACCTAAACCCACCTAACATAAGCAAAAAAAAACTTGATGGAATGTTCCCTGCAATATTGAAACGTTTTAATTTAAGGCCACGTAACTCTCTCGAATTGCTAATAACTGCGCTTGCGTCTCGTTATTTGCCTCTAGCAAGTTGCTATGTATTGATGGGGATGAATTGAAATGAAAACTGTTATTGAAAGGTCTGTACTTGAATGTTCCTGAGAATGATAATCGATCGGATTAGCATTAGCTCGTTCAATTAGATTAGATTGATAATCTTGATTGTCTGAAGTGATATTCAGAGCGGTTAATGAATAAATATTATAGTCGTTTGCAAAAGCGTCTTTTCTTTTTTGAGGCGAATATTACATGTTATTCGTCTATATTGTTAAATGACTTGCAACAAGCTACACCTCGTTTAGGAGCTTTAGTCACATTACTTACATTTTCTGTGATGCAAGCTTCTTCATTGACATAACTTATCGTTATCTTTTTTTTTTCTTTAATTGCAACTGTTATTAGTGATCCATAAAGGTTATAAATTTTTGATAATCTTCTTGAGACATTTTTCTGAGTAATTTTTCACAGTTGTATTTTAGATTTTGTCTGCAAACAATTTGCAACGCTGTTGAATTTTTAAGGTACATCTCATCAAACTTTATCTTTATTTTAAATGCCGAATCCAAATCACATATGGGTGAAATGCAGAATGGATCGTAACGAAATCGTAAGTAAACTGATATGAAAAAAATCTGTAATGATACATGAGGCGTAGGTCACATTGTGCTAAATAACCAAAGTGAAGTAGGCACCTACAAAAAAAAGAATTCTTTGTTTGTCTGTTTGCAATCCATAAACTCTGAGAAACTGATACATGAGGCGTAGGTCACATGTGCTAAATAAAAAGAGTGAAATAGGCACCTAGAAAAAAAAATCTTTGTTTGTCTGTTTGCAATCGATAAACTCTGATGACACTAGGGTTTATCGGGTCAGTTCCATTCGCAAATACACTTCTCAGGTAACAATCGTAACTATACTGAATAACGAACCTGATAATAAAACCTGAGAATGTACTCTGATTGCTTGTCTGTCTGTCTCTGTGTGTGTTTATATTTGCCTGTCAGCTTCTCTGTTTGCCTCTCCGACTCCCTGTTTGCTAGTCTGTCTCTCTCTCTCTAACTTCAAAATTGTCTGGTGCCGACACTACAAGAAATTAAGAACCAGTCGTGTTTGGAGGCTCATATTATTACTATATTTCTACAGAAATCAATAAAGGACATTGAAAAAAACTTACCGGTATGGAATAGATGTGTGTTAGTAACACTGATAAATTATTATTTTTAAAATTTTGCACATGTAAAATTCTTGAATAATTCAAAACGATGGCTGGATTTTGACGTTTATTTGACACTGACATTCTGCTGTCAGTGTTGCCAATTTCGGAACGGCAATTTACCAGAATAATGTTTATTTTTACCATAGAGGTCGTTATTCAACCTGAGGATACCATAAAAAATGTGGTGCTAGATTTAATGGTGATTAATATTTAATGTAATGAAAGTTTTTTAAAGACATATCAAGGATCTTTTTCCGTAAAGTTTAATAGAAAACAATGAAAAAATAAATAATATAAATGTATTTTTTTTGAATTTAATGTTGCAACTAATAGTAAGTGAGACACATAAAAGGTACATCCATTCTGCATTTCACCCATATATACTCCAATTGTTTATTGCTCAAAACTCATTGTTAAATATTAAGTACTATATATTTTCACAGGATATTTTTGCTGAATTGACCTATATGCATTTTCTTGATGTTTAATTCTTCATCTAAGTACTGTTTCCCTGATTCTTTCAGACCATAATGGCTATTTCGAAGAGCTAATAATCGTCATAGTCGTAAAACAATGACGGATCTGCAGTCTGCAAAACTTTACAGGAGAGCCATTTTAAAGAATTTGTACGGTATTTTTGCGATAACTTTGGAACCACAAAACCTACGTTGTTGAAAATTTGCATGTATCTATTAAAATAGTTTTGCTATATTATGCCATACCAAAAATAAGTAAATAATTAGTAGTTTACGAGAAATTACACATGCTTCATTGTTCTTCGGAGTAAAATACAGTCGTATAATAATAACCGTCGTTGTTCTACGGAAAAATAATTTAAAAAAATGTCGTATTTTATTTTAAGACTATGTTCTAGGGATTTTAGAAGAATTTTTTTGTCGGTTGTCTTATTGTTACCTAATGTTTTTAAAATAATTGTTTCTATATCATTATCAGTTTATGTAATTGCATGATTACACCGAGAGGCCCTGAATTTAAGCAACGCTGGCCGGCCAACTTCATACACAACCTCCCCATGTATTGCTATATACAAAGATCGAGTTGGAATTACAAGTTGATTTATTAATAAAATGCACAATGTACAGAGCACGCACAAGAGACATGACATAAGAAGTGACAGCTCAATCGGCGGGAAGTTCGGGATGGGCACAACCCGTAGTGTTGTCTCTGACATCTCCCTTTTTTCAGCGATAGCGCGCAGGGGTAATTATTGATCTACCACTGCGTGTCGTCTTGGCGGTTGTCATCGGTCCAGGATCAACAGGAGCTGGTGACTTCGGTGCAGTTCCTATTTTTGCAGGTTCCAGATGAACTGCTTGCTTTAATGGCAGTTGTTCATTTTGTCTCTGGTTTACATGTACTACAGGTACTGGCTGAACTTCCTTATTAGGGGTAGGACTCATTGATGGTGGACCTTCTTTGTGAGGAACAGGGCTTACTGATTGTACATCATCTTGGGTAGGAGAAGGTAGTTGGACGAAGCTCGAGTGAACCATCTAGAAACGCCATTTGTTCACTCCAAACATATCTTAATATATTTTTTCTCTCTGAGCCAGTCTGATGCTTTATTTGCTTTTTGAACCTCATATAAAATCTCAAATAAAAACATTCCAATGGGGTCTCCATGCTGGTAAATCCATCTACAGATGCTATTCCTGTGATTTCTAACACATTTAGCTCGATGTCAGTCAGTGGACTGACAGTCGCAGGATCTCCACCGGTGCCTTGGGTCTGATCTCTGTATCCAACGGTATGAGTCGTTGCCATTTACAGGAGTAATCCAGTCGGCAAGTAAAAAATTAGGGGGGTTACCTGGACACAATTCCGAATTTAATGAAATTTTGGGAAATGGTTTGTGGTAGGTGTGGAGTGCGGAATCTGAGTTTTCGACCTCGAGGGGCCTGTGGAAAATGAAGGGGGGGGCAAAAACCTCAAAATTTCCGGACTTTTTTCGGTTTTTCGCGTATAGCTTCTAAACCATGCGTTTCTCAAAAAAAACATCTAAGACAACGTTGTAGATCATTAAATTTCCTTTAATTTTCACTGGTAAAACTTCTTTTTTGACCCAATATTTACCGAGATACAGCAATTTAAAAACGGACCAATTTTCTCAAAATATAAAAAACCTACAAAAATTCAGTATTTTGCCTCATTACTTTTATCTTTCATAAGAAAGCTCAAAGTCACCCAAAGAGCGATGGAGAGGGCTATGCTTGGAGTTTCCTTGCGTGATCGAATCAGGAATGATGAGATCCGCAGGCGAACCAGAGTCACCGACATAGCCCGAAGAATCGCTAAACTTAAGTGGCAATGGGCTGGGCACATTGCACGTAGAACCGACGGCCGTTGGGGCAGAAAGGTTCTTGAATGGCGACCGCGCGCCGGAAGACGTAGTGTGGGCAGGCCCTCCACGAGGTGGACCGACGATCTGGTGAGGATCGCGGGAAGCCGCTGGATGCGGGCCAAGCAGGACCGATCATTCAATTCCCCAAGGCAGTGTACTAGGTTGCATTCTTTTCTTAGTTTACATAAACGACCTACCCAAATTAACGAAATCGTCATGCACTCTTTTTGCTGATGATGTCTCACTATTATTTGAATGTCCTAGTGCCTATTCCCTGACTGAAATCGAAGAGACCTTTTTTAAAGTAAAAACCTGGTTATCAGAGCATAATCTTGAAATAAACAATAAAAAAACTAATTTAATCCAATTCAAACCACATCAAAAGCAACCTTTAAACTTAAGTACAGTAACAAATCAACTCAACATTACAGAAGTTAATGACGTCACATTGCTAGGCATGACAATAGAAACCCATTTACAATGGCAAAAACATACCGACAAAATTAAAACTAAGCTCTCTAAATTTACATTTGCATTAAGTGTCTTAAAACGTAACACTCACATTGAATGTGCTAAATCAGCTTACTTTTCCTATGCTCACGCATGGTTACAATATGGAGTCATGCTTCTCAAGCTCATGATCTGTTTGTAGCGCAGAAGAAATGCTTGCGAATTATAGTAAACATAAAACAAAGACAAAGTTGCCGACCATACTTTAAAAAAGAAAATATTTTAACTCTCCCCTGTATATATATACTTGAAACAGCAAAATTTGTCAGAAAACACATAAATACATTATATGAACGTGTCAAAAGTGCTAGAAGGGGTAATAAAGTTGTTCCTCCGGAACCTAAGCTAGAAATATATAAAAACAGCCCATATTACAGATCAATTAAAATATATAATAAATTGCCCAACACAATCCTGAATGAAAATGATTATCCTAGTTTTTGCAATAGATTAAAATCTCTTCTCCTACAGAAATGCTACTATACCATAGACGAGTTCATGTCAGATAAAATATAGTTATGTATTTGCAATATTTGTTTAAGAATTTAATGTTTAATTAATGTTTATTTGAGAACTTTAATGTTTACCTAGGTACTGTTAAATATTTTTAAAAACTTTAGTTTTATATTTTGCTACGCCCTAAATTAACAGGGTTCATGTAATAGTTAAGGCTTTACATGTGTGCATTTAATAAATGATTATGATTATGATCATTGTGGAGATCCTTGGGGGAGGCCTTTGTCCAGCAGTGGATGTCTCTCGGCTGAGATGATGATGATGATGATGATGATGACTTTCATCTTTCATCGTATCTATGTAAACTTATATGCTATCTAACACCCTTGCCCCCCCCCTATGTGTACCCTCTGACCCACTTCAACCGAAGTGTATTCATATGGGTCACATTCATTTGTGATTGTAAAGAATGACGTCCAACCTCAATGAGTGAAACCCTTATCCCACAAACCACGTCCCCACTTCTTCAAGATATGCATACTGAACCGAGATACTGAACTATGTTTTTCTATCTTTCTATCTATCAAAGACATTTTAATTCAAGCTTAATACTTCGTAATATTGTATTACTACATATTTATTTTCGTGTTGTTTCAACGTAATATAAATCTTTGCTTTTTTTAAACATAATATTCGCATAATATACTTTTTAAAACATAAGTCTGCATCGGGAGAATTCTCACAAGCAGTGCCAGTGCAGTGCTTGCACCTCACCGAGCACCGAAAACCAGCTTTTTTACAGCTGCAAGCCCCCGTACTACATCCTGTTTTACACTTGCATCTTATATTTAGTAGGTGCTCCGGAGCAGCATCCATTGTTGTTGTTATGGGGATTAAACCTGAAAATAAATAAATACGTTAATTTTACCATAACACAGTAGAGGAACAATGAAATAATGGTCTGGTACAATAAAAATGTAATAGTACAAAATAAACTATATGTGGAGAAACATATATTACCTCTTTTGGACAAACTCCAGCCCCAATCCGATGGTACTTTACGTTGAGTCCCTTCATTCCCCAGCCATGTCTGTACTTGAAGGTACGTCTTGTAGCAGTGATACTTGGCGGCATTACAGGTAGGTGGCAACCTGGCTAGTTGGAATTTTGGCTTCGTCACCGCAGTAGAAAATGTACGATACCTCAGGTCATTCAAATTATCATTATTCAAATTCCCACCGTACAATTTCACCAGGAACTTCTCCCCAGCTTCGGATATTTGGCTTGGTGTTGCGTCTGGGTCTTTAAAAATGCTGACTACGTCTATTTATTTACCATATACCTGCATTACTTTCTTCTTTTCAATGCCGAAGGGAGCTGATGTCGTGTCACATCCACTAATCCCATGAAGGAAGAGAATGTCTTTAGTGTTGAATTTGCAGGAATGTGACGAATATAAAACGCTGGGAATATTTCCTCTCCCACTCTTCTGGAAGTAAATGTTCTTTTTAGAAGAGGCTAATGCTGTCAGCAATATCAAAAGATCTATATCTTCTCCCGTTATGACGACACTATCGAAGTCCTCAGCTTGTGAAATAGCCGTTTCTACTATTAAGACATCGGCATCTTCTGTTGCTTGCTTAACCTGAATCCTCTTTGCTTCCATTTCAGACATCAGCAGTACAATGAAGTTTTTCTTATTGGTGTCATTAGCTAGAAATTTTGCTTGTGAAATTGTGCCGCAGGGTGTTGTCTTCGAAAACATAAACTTTGTGGACGAGTGCAGCAATGACCGTCGATATCGTTCGGTCGCTTTGGTGCTCTGGTAATTGAGGTCATCAGGATATCCATCAAAAACTACTATGGCATGGCTTCCAAAGTGTCGCTGCACATAACTCACGTAAGAGGTACACACTGAATCAAATGTGGCTTCTTTTGATTGACTCCACAAAACCTTATGCAGCAGGTGAGAAGTGGGTCAAAGGGTACACGTAGGGGGGGGGGGCAAGGGTGTTAGATAGCATTTAAGTTTACATAGATACGATGAAAGATAAAAGTAATGAGGCAAAATACTGAATTTTTGTAGGTTTTTTATATTTTGAGAAAATTGGTTCGTTTTTAAATTGCTGTATCTCGGTAAATATTGGGTCAAAAAAGAAGTTTTACCAGTGAAAATTAAAGGAAATTTAATGATCTACTACGTTGTCTTAGATGTTTTTTTTTGAGAAACGCATGGTTTAGAAGCTATACGCGAAAAACCGAAAAAAGTCCGAAAATTTTGAGGTTTTTGCCCCCCCTCCATTTTCCACAGGCCCCTCGAGGTCGAAAACTCAGATTCCGCACCCCACACCTACCACAAACACTATCCCAAAATTTCATTAAATTCGGAATTGTGTCTAGGTAAAAAGTACTTACCGACTGGATTTGACAGATACAATATTTTCATCTAGTACTGGAGCGAACCGGACTATATGTTACTCAGGCAGGATGAACTTAGCTTTCTAACATGAAAGATTTTTTGAAATCGGTCCAGTAGTTTTGGAGTTTATTCGTTTCAAACAGACACACAAACATAAAAATCTTATAATATTAGTAAGTATAGATCTTTTGTGATATATTTTCCTGCTTTTTATGACCCCAGATAAAAATCTGTCGGCGATTTCGTACCAAGCCAACGAAGGAACATAATCATTAGCTCCTGATCCGGTCCCAGTAGATTTTTTAATTTTTAGTTTTTCCTGGTTGTATGTGCTGCGAATGTTATTTATTTTCGTGTTCACATCTTGAATTGTAATATCCATGTTGAGGTTATGTATAATGCGCTCAATAGCGGCATTTCGGGCATCTTTGATTTTATACTCTTTAAGTCTCACGTTCCACAGCACCTCTTCTTCATACAGTTCCACGAACCTGACAGTATCACGTTCCGACCACTTTTTCCTTGACGCCGCCATTATTTTTAATTAAAATTGTACGAGCTCAGATCCGAGTGATAGAAGAAATAGAGCAGCGTCCTAGTCCCCTCTGTCATAGTATACTCGTACGAGTGCGCTCGGATTACATGTTTACACGATACGAGTAGCGTCCGAGTAGTAATCCGAGTCCACTCGGTCCGAGCTGACTCTTATCGTGTCAACCCGGCTTAATGCCTTAAAAACTTTCTCATCGTTTAGCTTAGTCACGTTAAATAAATAAATAAAAAAATTGCCGACCTTGTTTCTAATGGTAAATCACTGGGGCGAGCTATTTCCTTTGCGTTATCTATACGAGTAAACATCACTACATAGTATAAAACAAAGTCGCTTTCTCTGTCCCTATGTCCCTCCCTTTGTACGCTTAAATCTTTAAAACTACGCAACGGATTTTGATGCGGTTTTTTTTAATAGATAGAGGGATTCAAGAGGAAGGTTTATATGTATAATACATGCATAATATACTTAAGAATAATCCACAATAACCATTTTCCCGTGCGGAGCCGGGGCGGGTCGCTAGTGGTGTATACGTCGAGTCTGCTAAATACATCTCCTTGCGTGTTTACGGTTTCTCCCGGAGGATAAAAAGAACCGGCTGCGGCACGATCCACAACTTCAACTGCCACTCGTTAACCAACATGAGGGTTGGCGCCCGCCCTCATGCCCTCCCAATACTAAATCAGCCGGTCGGAGCCCGGACAGACATCCCTTAAAGCCGAGTCCACATTTGTATCAAAAAAATAAAAATAAAAACGTATCGAGTATGCGTATCCTAAGTGTGGACGCCCATTTTGACCATACCGTACCTTTTATCGCGTGAGCCACGGTTCGGCCAAAAACCACGTCCACACTTATGATATGATATTTCGCCGATCCTCGTATCGATCTCGTGATTAATTCAGTCAAGAATGTACCTATGACATGTGCTTGTATTATTCTGATAAATTAAGGGCAGGTTAGCCAGCCGCGCGAGCATTTAGCGCTGTTTAATACCGCGCGTAAAATACATCGCGCGGACGCAGCGCGCGTGAACTCACATGACCCCTACGAGCCACCAACCACAGTGTAAAAATACTGCGGTAGGACTACGTGATTAAAATCTATTATTATAATAAAAATTAAATATTAAATTGTAGTTGCTAAATCATTATTATAAGATACTACATAGTTATTCAACTTATTTTATTTCGTGCACAGTGTAATCATTTATCTTGAATGTAAAAAATTCGGCGACGAGAGTCAAAAACGAAAAATTACTAATTTCCCGTTATATATGGATTTTAAAGTAATAAAAACAAATGAATAACTTATTAAAAATCTGTGCTTCTTTGTATTTAGGTACGAGGATAAAATACATTTGTCTTAATACTAAAATTCATTAAAATTAATTTCTCTCGTGCTGGGCCCAGGATTTAGATCTGGCTGTGGCTGAGAACATGCTGGAGGTGTAGATCTTCCAGAATTTTCTTTGTTTGAAATATCTTCCACTAACGTCATACTTATAGGTATTCCTCTTGGGCTTGAATTTTCTTTATTTGAAATATCTTCTAATAGCGACAAATTTCTTATAGGCATTCCTCTTGAGTGCCTACTGTCAACAATTTCAGGTAGTAAGCATTTTCCATAAAATTGAACTAACTTAGGTTCCATTTTGGTCTCCCAAAAATCGTCGTCTTTTTCTATTCGTAACGTCAATAATGGTTCACTTTCCCCTCCCCAGATTCCAAGAAGACATTCTTGCCTCTCCGTAACGTGCAGTTGGCCCTGTATTTGGTAATACCAATTACTTTTTTTATTAGGATACAAAAAAGGCAGAGCCGTCGTTGGTGGCAGCTAGAATTGTTTAGAAACGTACATGGCGGAAGAGAATTGCTGCGGGATTTACAGTTTAACATATGAGTGGAAAATACAAAAACTTCACTCGAATGTCGCCGACCGATTTCGAGCATTTCTAAGAAGAATTGGGCCAAAGATTTCAAAGACTGATACAAAATTTAGAGAAGCGATCACAGTTACGGATAGATTATGCATCACTCTGACATTCTTGACAAGCGGGGATTCTTTCACAAGTTTGCAATATTTATTCAGAGTATCGAAGCAAGCAATAAGTCTAATTCAATAAAATCTCAAATCTGACGAAATAAAGGTAAGGTAATGTTTTATTTATTTACTTAATGGTGACAAAAAAATTAAACCTTATTAAATTACTGAAATCATCGGTCTCTTGAGTCACTTCCATTGGCTTCAACCTGATTAAGATTATCAGAAGTTGATTGATCCTGATTTGGCGGTATTGGCGTATGACTATTAGAGGATTGAAAACTGGAAATGAAACATGGAGGGTTCCATGTTGTCCAGTTTCCCATTCGCGATTTGTTGACGGTGGCGTTGGCGTATGACTATTAGGAGTAGATCCTCCATATCCACTTGCCCATTCGTATTGGCCTCTATCAGCGTAATATTTCGTTAATACGGTGTTCAACGGTAAGGAAGGTTGTTTGTGTGTATATACGAAATTTGGATGTTAAATAATTGGCATATATTTGGTATCGGTCGGCAAATGGGAGAGTTGAAACGACAGAAGCGGCAGAGGTAGCTGCTTGTGATGATGACCTCATCAACCTTTGTTCATGATCGGGACGTGTCCTTTGAAATAAGTCGTTCATGGTCAGCAAAAAGTTTGCTGTTGCTTCTACATCTTCAAAATGTTGTAGTTTTTAAGTATTTTTACATAATAATAAGGCAGTGGCTACACTCCTGCTAAACAACTAAGTTGCAAGTTTGACTTTTATTATTATTATTTTTTAACATCATATGTTCGGCTCGAAGCTTATTGGCCTTATTGGCCCTATGAAACATTTCTTTTTCTTGTAAATCATGCAGAGCTTTAATATGAAACCAAGAAACATCATCGTTTTAAGAATTTTTGAAGTGTTTATAATATTCAAAACTGTTTCGAACTAATTTTACCATTTGGGCAGGATCTTCAACCAGAGACAACGCAAAGTTATATTCGGGTTCACTTTAATCACTTTTTTTGTCTCTATTTATCCTTTGTCCATCCTTTGCAATAACTTTGTAATTATTGTATTTTCAGCATCATCAGATTTTTTCTTTTTTTTGTAACATTTGTTGTATAAATCATTGCTTATGTTAACTGTATTCTTATCATCTGAAATTTCTGGTGGCGGGAGTCCGTTTAGTAGTATTAAAAAATAATAGAAAAGGTGAATACAGATAGATACTCTTTAGAAGTAGATGCACCGGAGCCACTCCTGATTTTTTTATTTCTGTCTGATGTAGGCGTCGATGATTTTTTTGAAGTTTAGAACTGTAAAAATATTTTATACATACCCAAAATTTGTGCACTGATTAAAAAATAACCCTGTATATTTGTAGTATTAGGCAACTGGGTGCTCTTTAATCCTGCATTTTTCATTTAGAAGAGGATTTTCAACAATACAAAAAAAATATTGCGTCTAGCTAATTAAAACTTTGTTTCATATTTGTATGCCACCTACACAAACAAAAGACTGGGAAAACGGTTTCAAAACCGAATTCCGACAACAAGCTCCGACAGCCGGTAGGTTAGGTTAGGTTTTATGTCTTTTCGGAGCAGTGCCTTGTCGGAATTCGGTTTTGGATGCTGGGAAAACATTAGTAAAGGCTTTCTAGAAAATGCAGATTTTCCAAAATGCATAGGTGCATGGTCATTTTGCTCTGTAGACTACCCACTCCGAATTGCAGTGGACGGCAAACACATTAGGATGATAAAGCCTTGTCATAGCAGCTCCCTGTATTTTGACTACAAAAAGTATTTCTCTATGAATTTGCCAATTTTCGAAGATCCTGCAAAATATGTTTTAAGTTGGCAATTTTCTTGTTTATCGAACGTATTATTTAACGAAATCCGCTTGCCGCTGATTTGGGACGTTGGAAGGAGTTCAGTCAGTCAGTCTATTCGTCGTCAATGATTCTTTAGTGATACTGTCTCTGTTATTATTTAAGGTTGCGTGTTATAGGACTGTAGTCGTCATAACGCTGTATTAAATTCTCACTTCCATTTTTCCAATTTCCGTAACAAACAATCACAGACGATACTTGATGGTACAGTTCACCAATCACACACCGGTTACAGTTTATACTGCGATTGGCTTCGCGCCTTTAAGATAACCTTCGGTTATGGTACGACGCAAGGCAGTTGGGTCCCCTCCTGTGAGTCACTCTAAATTAATTAATTTAAAAAATAAATAAATCGAACGTCGGCGTGACCAATTTAGTGATACTGTCTCTGTTAATATTTAGGGAGTGCCGCCGCTGCCGGCGCCGGTCGCTTTTGCAGTCACCGGCGCTGGCTGCCCATACGAGTGCCGGCGCCGGTTGCCGTGTTGACTGCCGGCGGCGCTGGTAGCCAACTGTGTTGCCGGCGCTGGCTGCCATTTGCCCGAGTGCCGGGTGGCCGGCGCCGCCGGTTGCCGAGTTGGCTGCCGGCGATTCATACCCATAAATAACTCATTGAGTTTAATTGTAAAGTTCGTAAATAAGAATAAATCTACTGGACTGTGCTTTTTGTGGCAAGGCGATTAGGATCAACAAAGACAAAAATATAGTGCGGGAGCCGGGGGCCTAAGTACCTACCTCATCGAGTACCCCAATAGGCTATCTCTAGATCGTTAACCGACACTTAAACACTGAAAAAAAAAAATAGTCTGCCAGAGCCGATCCTGCCGGGTCATCGAAACTTTTGACGTATTTTTTTCATGGAACCTACCTCATAAAGTACCCGAATGAAAGAAAAAATAGTCTGCCAGAGCCGATCCTGCCGGGTCATCGAAACTTTTGACGTATTTTTTTCATGGAACCTACCTCATAAAGTACCCGAATGAAAGTGGTGGCATCAATTAACCATTGATTAACTATGTATAAAAGAATTAGTCTGCCATTGCGCAGCCTGCCGGAAGTACTTGGCAGACGCCCTGAAATGTGCCCATCTGACACCCTTCACCTACCTCATCGAGTACCCCAATAGGCTATATCTAGATAGTTAACCGTAACTTAAACACTGAAAAAAAAATGGTCTGCCAGAGCCGATCCTGCCGGGTCATCGAAATTTTTGACGTATTTTTTTCGTGGAACCTACCTCATAAAGTACCCGAATGAAAGTGGTGGCATCAGTTAACAATTGATTAATTATGTATAAAAAAATTGGTCTGCCACTGCGCAGCCTGCCGGAAGTACTTGGCAGACGCCCTGAAATGTGCCCATCCGACACCCTTCACCTAACTCATCGAGTACCTCGATGGGACCAACGCCAAAAAATAACCAAAATGCCTGTGATAATGGATCACAAGGTCTGCCAGGTCAAAACTTGTCAAAGGGTGTCGGATGGGCACATTTCAGGGCGTCTGCCAAGTACTTCCGGCAGGCTGCGCAGTGGCAGGCCAATTTTTTTATACATAATTAATCAATTGTTAACTGATGCCACCACTTTCATTCGGGTACTTTATGAGGTAAGTTCCACGAAAAAAATACGTCAAAAATTTCGATGACCCGGCAGGATCGGCTCTGGCAGACCATTTTTTTTTTTCAGTGTTTAAGTGTCGGTTAACGATCTAGATATAGCCTATTGGGGCACTCGATGAGGTAAGTGAAGGGTGTCGGATGGGCACACTTCAGGGCGTCTGCCAAGTACTTCCGGCAGGTTGCGCAATGGCAGACCAATTTTTTTATACATAATTAATCAATGGTTAACTGATGCCACCACTTTCATTCGGGTACTTTATGAGGTAGGTTCCATGAAAAAAATACGTCAAAAATTTCGATGACCCGGCAGGATCGGCTCTGGCAGACTATTTTTTTTTTTCAGTGTTTAAGTGACGGTTAACGATCTAGGGATAGCCTATTGGGGTACTCGATGAGGTAGGTGTTTAGGCCCCCGGCTCCCGCACTTATACAATTGACCCTTTCAATAAAAAAAATTATCATATATTTTTATGTATTTTAAAACTTTATCATTAATAATATCGAGTGGCATTTAAAAAACTTAAAAAATAATGAATTTCAATTAAATAGAGACAATTAAAAATTGATAAAATTGATAGAAAAATCACTCGCCAAAAAACGCGATTGGTCAACATAGTCAAATAGTAGACACGACAAATAGTAGACACGAATAATTATTGTTAATAAATGAATGTTTGGTTCATAGCACATATACAAGACTTAAAAACACATTCACATTTATAGTATTTCAGCTAATTATTGATCCTAAAGTTGGCTCACTGACCGATCATTGTTTTTAGTATTGTTACGAACTTGCTAGAACGTTCGAGAGATCGCTACTCAAATTCGATATAAGTACATCTATACAGCTATAAAAGATGGGAAATTCCAATTGCGTCAACAGAGGGATCACGGTGCAAACGAAGATGGACTTTATGTCAACGCCGCAAGGCACAAAATCACCTAAGCAAGCCACTTGTTTACTCGAATTCGGTGACCTCGCGCGCCCATTGTTCTGTGACAAGTATTGTCTGAGAACAAAGGAAACGTTCTAGTAATTTCCCGATTACGTGATTACAATGGGATTACTCCAGAAATCAAGCATCGCGTAAACAACCCATTGTTTCGTGGGGGTATATAAACGCCCGAGACGACGGCCAACGCCAGTTCATTTCTGAGCTATCGAAGCGATCTCAATAAGCGATCTACAAGCGATCAGTGGAAGAAACCTGCGACTAAAGCGATACCTACGGACTACGAGCGACCCTGTGATTTGGCTACATCGTGATTGGAGTGACTAGTGAAGACACCTGCGAACTCAGCGTGACCAACGGACTACGAGCGACCCTGCGATTTGGCTACAGTTGTGATTGGACCTGCGACCTGTTTATCGTCGAATAAATTCTCAAATTAAGTCATTCGGCTTTTCTTACAAATCCCGAACCCCACGTCCGTAACAGTATCTACGCCAGATAAAAATCAACAATAATATTGGTCCACCGGCGGCGTTAGTAAGGTCAATAATCTCATCGTGATAGTTTTTTATTACAAACCGATAGATCTTGCACTGTAATATTCAAAATATTGACTTGCCTGAGTAAAAACTATAATAGCAGCTTACTCACCATGGTTTTACTTTTCCCTCACTCTTCATAATTTCTAGATATTTTTACTTTATCACGAGTAGTAATTCACTAACTTATTGTTCTTTGAACCACACACTATTTACTACATATTTTAACAAAAGTGCAAAGAATTTAAAAAAATTAAAATAATAATAACAAGAGTATGTATTGTTTTTTTGATTGAGCCGCGCGCAACGCAAGTTGTTTTTTTTTATTCTGCCCCTGTTGTTGGGAACAGGCAGGCAGAGGCATTAGGCCATGCAGCGTCGTCAATAATTTCTTGCATAAAATATCCGAGTTAGGAAATAAATGTCGTTTAATTACTTGTCCATTCATAAATAATTAATTATTCATGAATTTTTGGCATGAGCCTCGCTGCGCTAGGGTTATTTTATTAGTTTTTTATAAACTAAACTAGCGTAGTGTACGATAGAGAGCATTTGAAGTCAGAGTTCAATTTAATTTTAATATTTTTTTCTGTAGTCGACTTTATCTACATGTATATTGTTTTAATTGATCCCTACTTATATTATAAATGCGAAAGTAACTCTGTCTGTGTGTCTGTTCGTTAAGCTTTCACACCAAATTCACTGAACCGATTTTATAACCAACTTTTTTCAGATAAATTACTATTATTTCAGTGTTTTAATTTACAGAATGTCTATTTATCATGGTATTCCATCTAAAACAAAGGTGCTATGAAATACTTACATCGAAGTGATCTTCACAACAAAAAAGATTGGAATTTGTGTCAAAATTAACTCGGTGCGCTGCCTGGAACCACTTCGCGCGCCGATTTTTGTCTAGTGGGACAAAAATAAACACTTTTTCTGGACATTTTTTTGAAGTGTTGGTACACAACGGTACAAAGCAATTACGAGATCTACTCGGTTTCGCCATTAAATATGAATCTAAATTTATATGACCGTATTAAATGTTTTTCCCATACTAAGTCTAGTGAAATTGCACGTTATGACGTCACTTCCGTTCGGGTTTGTTCGAGGGAACTGTCGGCGCGTTTTCGGTAGTGGATAAAAAAACTGATTTTTATTTTGATATAACTATTAAATTAATGCAAATAAAAGGTTTAAAAAAGAATTTGCTATGAAACTTATATATGATCTTTCATTTTAACACAAAAATTTTTTTTTTTGAATAGGTCAATTATGTAACTAGTAATTACGTTTATTAGTTTTTTTACGCTTTAAACCTATTACAGTAGTACCTAAGCCTTTAGGTCGACCCCTCTTTTTTATTTTTGAAGGCATTTTTATATGCCTGAGATTGAAGATTTCACCAATGTTTTCATTATTTTCTGTATTTGTATCATCAACATTTTCTTTAGGTTCAGTACTATTTTGATTGTGCATGATCTGGCGTTTAACAGGAACTTGTTCTTCAGTAATCTGCTCTATAATCTTTACATCAACTTGTTCTGAAATTATCTGCTTATCTTTAACTCGTTCTGCAATAATTTGTTCTTCTATGATGTCTTCTCCAGTAATCTCCTCTATAATTATCTTTATCTCACTAATCTGATCTTCATCAGCTTGTTCTGTAATTGGCCATCTGAGATATTTTGGAGCGTTTTGATTGCGGAGGCCCAGATTGATTGGGAGCTGTCACAGAATTTCGAACTGGCGTCTGGATGGCTTGAGTTGGCGTTTCAGTAGAATTATCATTATTTTCAGTAGATCTTGATACATTTTCAGCTCCGTCACCAACACCCTCAGCTTCACCCAACTCAGCGTCATCGTTGCTGGTTCCTGAGTTATTCTGTTAATGAGAATAAAATGTAATGTTTAATAAATCATTAGTTGATGATAATACGTATTTAGGTTGTAATTTTTTTTTTGTTAACAGATTCCAGAACGAGAGGAAGAATGGAAAATTATTGAAGACGGTTTCAATACCAAGTGGAATTTCCCTTCATGTTATGGAGCAATCGATGGGAAGCATATTATAATAATTAAAGCTCCTCCAAATAGTGGAAGTGAATTTTATAATTATAAAAAAACCAATAGTACAGTATTGTTAGCACATGTAGACCACGACTATTGTTTTTCATATATAGACGTTGGAGCGAATGGAATTGGAATGTTTTCAAAAATTCCTCATTATATTGTCGGTTGGAAGATGGATTGCTTCCTACAAATGGAGTAATAGTTGGTGATGCAGTATTTCCACTGAAGAATTATTTACTAAAACCCTATCCAGGTACGCAGCTAAGTACTGCCGAAAAAGTCTTTAACTACAGGTTGTCGCGTGCAAGGCGCATAAGTGAATGTAAATGCTTTTGGTATACTGGTTTCTAGATTCCGAGTGTTCGAAAAAGCAATTCCAACCTATGTGGACACAGTTGATGCCATTGTCTGTGCAGCCTGTGCCCTGCATAATTGGTTGCGCAAGCGTTCAAGTTCCTACATAACATCTACTTGTGTAGACAGAGAGGACAATGATGGACAAATAATAGAAGGAACATGGAGATAGGAAATAAACCAAGCATTTCAGAACAACAAAGAGGCAACCATTGCATGACTGCTAAAGAAAAAAGAGACCTATATAGGAACTTCTTTATGACTGCTGGAAGTGTGCCATGGCAATTGGATAGAATTCATTAATTTTGTATAGGTACCTAGGATGGAAGTAAAATAAAATAATTTACAATAAATACTTACCACTGTTTTCCTTTTTACAATAGCATTTTTTATAAAGCCGTCCAGTTCTTGAAACCACTTGACTTTTGGGACATATACGTTCCCACCAGCGCCAGATCTGGTGGATTTTTGTATCTTGTCGAGCTCTAAATAATATGTAGCCCTTATGGCTTTAATTTTATTTTTTACTTCAGTAGAAGTGAGCCCTTCGATTTGCATTTGTTGAGCCATATTTTGCAACGCTGTTGACCGCATTTTTTTATTGCGGTAATTTACGGATTTAATATCCCAAAGGCCATATATTTGCACCAATTTTAAGGTTTCGTCTTCGCTAAGCTTACGCGTCATTTTTATCGCCAGCGAAAAAAACGTGGTCACTCTACAACGCAGCGGCAGTCACTAACCACGCACTGACTTGTCTGTTTACACGGGGTTTATTTGGCTGGCGCGGGGATGCGCGGGTGGCGGGGGGCGCCAACTGACTTTAAAATATTCGTAATAATAATAATAATAATAATTTATTTATTTGCAAGAAAACATGGTAAATTTTACATTCAGTGTTATCAAACAATTGCCAGCATGCTCTACCTATAAAAGCCAATGCCTAAAATTGGTGCCTTTTTTTTTTTGAGCGTCCACTGATGAGACCTTGATATATCGCTTCTAGACAATGTACCTGATAAATTAAAGTATGACAAGCATACCTCTAAACTCAGTCCGAACAGAGTTATAGAGGTTGAAAGTTAAGCCCGACGGTACATTTTTTGTATGAAAAATATTACACATACGAATAGATTTTTATACACTTACATTTATTTTTGTTTATTACTACTTACTACACCTACGCATACCTATAAACTAACCTTTACATTTATATACAGGGTGTTACAATAATACCCGTAAAGCTTTGAAGGGGTAAAAGGGTTGCTAGTAAGGAGTCTACTGACCAAACATGAGACCTGTAGTAAGACATTTTGACTTGACAAATAAAACCGTTTTTAACTAAAAATACATTTTTTTAACATAATGTGAATCCAGCTCTATTATTCTCGTAAGCACTGGTAATGGCAGGCTCGGCTCACTTCGCTCCAGAGCTCCAGAATGTACCTATGCCGGCGTCCGCATTTATGCGGATAGTTAGTAAGGAGCGACGCGCACCCGAGTGATGACGCCCGTGCTTTAATTCGCTTATTCCAAGTTTTATTTTAATTATTATGGGTGAACGAAAAGCAAAAAGGTATTGTATAGCATTTGGGTGTTTAAATAATGATAGGAATGTCAATGAGGTACAATATTTTTTCCTTCCAAATAATATCGAAAGGTAAGATAATACTTTTATTGTCTTTAATATAATTTTTATTGATTAAATCATTATAATAATGAAATAATTTCAGGTATTAACATATTTAGTGATATCACCCTACCCCAGCTGCTATATTTTCGTATAAATGTTAACCACCTCTAATTAGAAATCGTTCAGTATAAGTAGACCTCCCAGAACTAGTGATTGCTTACTAATACAAGCTCACATAAACTGGTTACTAGATAAATACTCATGAGTTAAGTAATAAAATAAAGAAATGTATTGAAAATGACGAACTTTAGATCAAATAGTAGCCACTATACAGGCTGCGCCTAGTGTGGTTGCTTTTTAAAACAATGATTGTAACTGGTCAAGTTTAATTAAAATTATTTATTATGATTATTATTAGTTACCAGTGAAGTATTACCAATATCAATATAATATCAAAGGTTTAATTCAATTATTTTGTAATTACGCCCAACCCTACAGAGGAGCGGCTTTATCAAAGGCGCGCGACGGACTTAGTAATGCGGACTCTCGCGTCGCGGACTTAAGGTGCATAATGTTTAAAAATGAGCGCAGCGAGAAACGGTAGGCTATTATAGCCAGGGTCACGTTCGACGCGTTCAAAGTAATTTGAACGTTAGCTGCGTGGTAGCTAGATTGAAATTCGCACGTTTGCTATCAGAGAGTGCGCCTTCTGTATCTAGTACTATTATTTACTGTGGTAATGGCAAAGAATAATGGCAATCCATTTCTGTAGACATTTAGTTTCACATCGTTTGAATTTTGTGGACTATTATGGGTAATTAAGATTATTTTACATCAAAATCAAGAAATAAAAACGAAATAGTCGTACTTTGTCTTACTATTGACCAAAAACTCACGCGCACTACACAAACGAAGATGTTTGTGTGACAGCTAAAGCACAGCATGCATTGCCGATAACGCTGCGCTGTCAGACCAATCATGATAAAGTGAGAAAGAGACGGATAGATTGGCTTCGGCAGTTAGGTGCTGCATAAGTTATATTACATGCTATAATAATATACATATGAGTTAAATACAGCAAATGGTCTAAGCAATGTAAATGCAAATAATAAGAATGTAACTCACCAAAAACATCAATTAATAAAAGGGCCGCTGTTAACAAAGTGTATATATTTTTGTGGTTTTTATTCTTTCACATTGACGAAATAACATAAAAATATATTTTGTGATCAAACAAAAGTCATCTTGAGCGGGGTTTTAATCGGCTTTAAGAGAGCACAAACTAAAACCATTTTTAGTTCAAGTTTTGATACATACCTAAACAAAGATACGCCGATCTTCATGTTTAAATATGCAACTAAAAAACAGGTATGCTAGGTAAAAATAATATGCTTTAATAGGAATTCATAAATGTGTTATTCTGAATCGATATGATAAGATTTAAAGTAAAAAATCAGTTTTTTTTTTCCTTTTTTTGAACCTCTATAACTCAGTCCAGACTGAGGATAGCGAAATGTACCATGTACCGTTGTATCAGTGGTAGGACCTGGTACACGGACATCAAGGTCTGGTCAGTGGTCGCGCGAAAAAAAAAGGCACCACCTTCCATATAAAAATGAGCATTGTCCTTTGAGGTGTGCAAATATTAAGGGAACAATCGCTGAATCTGTGAGCGAATTTCATAATTATAATGTCAACTTATATCCTAGATTAGATCACAATTTCATTAAAGTTTAATTTCATCATCTTTTCCTAGTTATTTCTAAATATACCTAATACAATGTCATTATAATAGTGAAACAATAATAATAATAATAATTTAAAATTTCCAATAATAATGTCAAGTTTAGTATAAATTAAATTACAATTACATTATTTTAATCTGTCATGTCTCACAAGTGTTATATTATACAAGCTTATTGTCATCGTTTAAAAATTCATTCACATCATAGTAACATTTTTCTAAAAAGAATCTATTAACTTTTTTTTTGAAATGCATATGTGTATAACATTTAAATACGTCAGGTAGATGGTTAAAAATCCTGACTGCCATACAGTAGGCATTAGCCTTAAAGACCTTCAGTTTCTGTTTATCAACAGTAAGAGTATGTTTATAAAGTTGCCTTACCGGTTTACCATCTCTACCATCTTTCATTTTACTAAATAAGTGTAGATTTTTGTGAACAAATATACACAATTCTGACATATACAGACTGGGAAGAGGGAGAACTTTTTTTTGTCGAAAAACAGGCTTACAACTCAGTAAATGTCCCATACCATAGACTGCTCTTAGGCACTTCTTTTGTACTCTGAACACTCTATCTGATTCAACAGAATTTCCCCAAAGAATAATTCCATATCTTAGATTAGCCGAGACCAGTCCGTGGTAAGCTGTAAGGGCAGCCCCTTGAGAGACAGTCATTCTGAGTCTATTCAAAACATAAACATATCTATCTAATTTAGTACACAAGTAATTAACATGAGCTTTCCAGTTACAATATTTGTCGATCGTTAGACCCAAAATCGTTTCCGTCCGATCGTGTCCGAATATTCAAGTCAGCGCTGACTTAAAGCCACTGTACTGACTTCAAATCAGTTTACACAGGGTTTTTTTCGGGTCAGCACTGACTTGCCTCGAATTTGTAGTCAGTGACTGACCCTGTGTAAATCAGCCTTGACTCTTCTTCTGTTAACGTGCGCTGCGGTGGCGGTAACGGTGGACCCTTTAATCGACGGCGATGCCTGCCTTCTGAGATAAAAGAAAATAAGTATGTTTGTTATCTTCACACAAAAAGTAACATTATTATATTATCATAGCACAGTGACAGCAAGATCTGAACTTCCTATGTAAATTAATTATTTTCATAAAAAACATAACTATACCAAGTCATGTTACATTTTATAATTTTCATTTGGTTAGGTATTAGTACGTATGCATACAGTTTTTGCTTTTAAAGCTGCATTGTAACATTTTTGTGATATTATGTTAGTAATTTAGTTAATTATCTAATAATAGCTTAGTAATTAAATAGATAACTAGCACGGCCCCCAATTGATTAAATCGGACATTTAAAACTCCCCGCACAGTTAAATGAACCCAAAAATTATACCAGTAGTGCTGTAATTTGATCAGGATTTCGGAATCTTGCATACTCATATCACCTGTACCCAAGCATCAAGATATCCAGAAAAAAGCTGATGATCTTTAAAGTACTGGATTTATTTTTTACATATATATAAACCAGCGCAAAAAAACTCAATTTCACACACACACTTAGCATAGGCGTTAAAACTTTCTCTGACCTATAGGTACCTACCAGCCCTGTGTTCTTGCAGTGTGTTCAACCAGCTAGCAACGTGATGTGAACAGTAATGATGGTGGTAACGTCCATACGGCCAGGCATCCCTTACGGGCTTTTAAAAGGCGTCAAAATCTCGGCAGTTCTTGTCCACCAAGTGACACTGGCAGCTGGCGAATTGACCGCGCGAGCACTGGTTTAAATGTTCGTGCATTTTGACGAAATTCGTTGGCTCAGAAACCCCTATGAATTTGTTCATGGTTGGAGACAATTCCATCAAAAATAGGCTACAAAGTTTCCACGATCATCAGTATAATCTTCATTTATTCTCGAGGGGTCCAAGTTGTACTCTATCACTATTCGCTTTACGTTGATGAACATGGTGTCATTCTGGTATGTAGAAAGTCTGGATTTCAATAGTAGGTATTCTGACTACCTGTTCTACCCGTTTCTCTAGGGTTGCATAGAAAGTGACTGTAGCACGAAAATGGAGGTTTAACAACTTCCTTTGCAATTTCCTCTTCGTTTTTGTGTAATTTTTTTCGCTAGAACCGCTTTTCTGCCACAATATAAACATTTCCTTGTAGCTGCAGTTATTATAGGAATTTGAGCTAGATGGTTTTTCTTTCTTCAAAGATTGTAAGTGTCAAGCTTTTTCAATCAAGTCCGAAAAAGTTTTGATGCTAGACCGAGCAATTTTCCTCTTGACGTCTGTTTTCAGAAGACCATACACTAGGTCCATTTGCTCCTCCTCTTTATGACATTTTGCAGGCAACATTCCAAGTAATGCTTTTTTTTTTCTGCACAAAAATGCGTCCATCGATTCGACATTACTCTGACAATCACTTAATAATCGTAGGTATACTTCGTCAGGTTGAAGTTTTGGCTCAAAAGCTGAGCGCAAATTTGTTAAAGCCGTTGGCCAAGTTTTAATCAGAGCGTATTCCAGACCATCAAGTACTCGCTGTATCTTTAAATAACAAAGGCAGACCTGCCAAAGCGTCTTCGTCTGAAATACCTTCAACTTGTTTATAAATTTACACTCCAGACTCCAGTAACAAATTCGTGTACTTTGTTGTAATCTCGTTCACCATTGTAACGGAGGGTACATCGCGTAAAGTTTTTATTTGACGTTTGCGTTGGTATTCGACTCAATTTCTCCTCAAACCTCGGACCAAGAAACACACTGGACAGAGCTTTCCTTGGAAGGCGCAGTCCATTTTTTGTTAGTGTGCAGTTACAGATTTGTATTAGTGTGCGTAACTAACTAGGGTGACTGTGACTATTTGGTATTCTGTGCTGTGACTTTGCTATCAAACATATCGATAGAATTATAGTTGGCGCCGGGCCGACAGAAGTACTAAATATTTGCATATGCAATTCATTTAAGACATTAGTTGAATATAAATTGCGTTCAAAATAAAATGCAGGAAAAAGTGCCACGATGGTTATTTTATCTGCAACTTTTTACTACTGGTTACGATGGTTACGTTATTTTTAATAATGTGTTTTGTATTTGTATTTATTATAACATTTATGAATATGTTATGGTGGAAAAAACAAAATATTATTGGTAATTAATAAACTGCTTGATATATTTATTTAATATACAATACTATACATAATAAAATCAAATTACACAACACAAGCATACACATTGTAATGTGTAAACTGCAATTTACCTTTCACTATTATTAAAACATCGATCAAAGTCACAACGAACTAAAAAACTTTTATATTATGTTACTGGCTGCTATGGAACCCTTCATGGGCGATTCCGACTCGCACATGGCCGCTTTTTTTTATTTTTCTCACTACGAATTACGAATTCCGATGTATAATGAATTACCTCAGTAACATAATATTGTGTAAGACGACTCATTGAGGTAACAGTGATCATCGTTATTTAAAAATCCCTTTTGAGATATTTCGCCCAAGTCCTCGATCAACCTATGTTTAGCAAGAGTTTTATTTATATTATCCACATAGTTCGATTTTTTCGTAAGATTAAAAATTGGTATGTCTTAAAGGTAAAAAATTTCCTTCTGCAGCTTTGGCGTGAATCAACAGTTTTTTATACGCAGCTCTAAACGTTTAGGTGCAGAATGTCCCTTTCTTAAAATGTCCCTGGTTGGACTTGGTTGTCGAAACTGAAATTTCTGTAATATACACACTATGTTCACAAATTATTTACAGGTATACAATGAAATCAAGTAATAGGTTTGAAAACAAGAAATAAAGAATATTTTTAACAATCTTTAAATAAAATAGTTTTTGTCAAAAATGTCCTTATCTTTTTAGTCGGGATACAAGTTTGTTTAAGAAGTGATTAATTTGCGCTGTTAAATAGTCCTGACATATCGATTTTATCAACAAAATTGTATGATTATTTTCAAAACTAAATTCTAAAGAATGATTAACAAGGCTATCGTAAATAGTACTGTGACACCCGCGGCTCGCCAGGTATGGGGCGAGCCAGCGAGCGCGCACAAGAAGAGATTGATGAGAAAGGAAACACTGAACACTGGTGAACTTGGTATAATGAATATAAAATATAAAACAGGGAAAAGGGAAATCACGGGAATTTAGGGCTCGGCCGACATGGCCGAGGGGTAAATGAAAAGTGAGTAAAAAAATGAATGAAATGACGGATGATTATTGACTGAATTCCAAAATTGAATATATTCGAATTTAGACGAGAATGGTAAATGAGATGAGAATGAGGCAACGAGGTGGCATGGTAATGCACCACGTTACAGTACTAACAAAAGTCTGGCAAATTTTGATGGAAGAGGCCATGACATGTTGTTTCTTTCCTAATTGCAATCCAACTTGTGTGTGTGTGTGGAGTGACGGTCACTTTGCTTAAACTCGATGAAAATATGACCTTGATTTAGTGTGCATTGCAAAACAATTGTGCAGTTAATATCAGATTTTGTGCAACTCAATTGAGCGAGTTATAAGCTGAAATGTGGGGCCCTCAATCTTCACATGGAGAATTGAAAGCCCACCTGTAACAGAGAAACTATGCGCACTACAGAATCGGTCTTTACGGCAAACTCTAAGTGTAGACATATCAAATCTATTATTTTTAACTTTTGGAAATGCTACATCAATTAGTTAATTTAAATAAAGTTACATTTAGTGACGAGTTCAGCGAATCAAAATGTGCGTTCTTTTGTGGAGAAAAGCTCGCCGAAGAAACTCTACAAGCGTTGCATCTTTTGATTTATATATTTCTTTAAATATGTAATGTTATACGATGTAGGTACTTTAATATCAGAAATTAAATTAAATTACTAGTTAACTCAAGCAATCTTATTCCCATTAGTCCGGGTCCAAATCTGAAAATACGGTCCCATCGTGAAGAAAGCATGAAACTGCAGCTGCCACATGAACACTTCGTCAATTCCTTTACGGACGCTGATGTTTCTTTGGTCGTACTCCAAAATGGTATCCAAATACCATCTATTTCCATCCATCCCCAGTTCTCAAAGTTCGGATATTCAGGGTTTGGTATCAGACTCTGACCCCAGATAAATCCTGCTTGCAAATAAGCTCGTTTCGCATGCTGTTCAAGAGCACCGAGTGTTGGTGGAAGCCTATCCATGGCCCGGCCCTTGATAAAGCCTTTCCGACAGCAATCTACAATCCACTGTACCAAAACTCCTTCTTCTTCTGTCGACAATATTGGCCTAGGACCTGGTAGATCCTTGCACGGCTTTCTTAATCGCGACTGGATAGTTCCTCTTGGCACGTCGTAAGTTTTTGAGGCCAGTTTTTTGGACATACCTTTTTTAACTGCATCCAAGGCTTTTAGTAGATTTTCATTTGTGTAATTTTTTCGTTTATTTGGTTTATTTCCTTCCTTTGGCTTCATGGTAGGTAGGTAGGTGGATAAGTGGTTCTGAAAAAAGAAAAAGAGATGATGAAATTCTAGGAAAACCAATTTATCAGCATGCTTTTGATCCAAATATCAGCACCATGCTAAGATTTGGATTTTAATGATATAAACAACTTTTACAAAACAAAATGAATTCTATGCATAAAATAAACACAGTTTACATTAAAAAGTATGAAATTAATATTTATGTACTTTTTTCCATTTACCAGCACCAGTGCTGATAATTTGGAATTTACAAAATATTTGATCCATTTATTAGCACCACGTGTTTTACCAATTTATCACCATAACCTCAAATTCTACTCTTCAGATTATCCACATAAACTATCTCAGATATCAGAGAAATCGGTAGTTTCAGCATAAAATATGTAAAAGATCTGATATATCATAAAATGTAAACAGGTGTACTTACCGGCGATCACAAGGAACAGGCAAAAACAAAAGAAACTGCAGGACACAAATGTTTGTTCACACAATTTCCGCCATTTTGAAGTCTCAAAGTATGGTGTTGCCAATAGTAGGATTCCGAAAACACACATTTATTTATTTATTGGTGTGGTAACCCAAATTAGTAAGCGAAAAGCTTAGAATTTGACAATTTATTCGGAGTGCTGATAATTTGGTGCAGTGCTAGCGTTTGGGTTATTCACCCTAGATTATAAAATTAGGGATTTTAATGATTATGCGAAATAATGGTATGTATTTTTAAACTATGGATTCTTATTGTTATACGAATTAAAGTTATGGCAAGTCTGTTATGAATTTTAATAATAGGGTTATTTATGTTATGTTAGGGTTATTTATGTTGTTGTTCTTCCTCTATTTCTGGATGGTAAAATAATTCTTCGGCTCCGAGGTTGATTTGACCGGGTTTTAACGGAGGTGCTGTACGCATAGTGACATCTTCGCTCCGTTGATTCGACCGTTGCTGCTGATTTATGTTTTGTTGCGGTTGTTGAGGTTTACTTTGTTGGAAAAATTGTGTTGAGGTCTTTGAAATACGTTATTGTTGTTAGGTGTCCACGGGTTCCTAACGTGATATGGCATTTAAGGCCTCTGGGCATTTTGCATAATATCTCGGTGTACTTGGGTAGGTATGTCTTTGTTCGTTTTGTACATACGACCTATTTTGTTGCGGTATGTTTTGTTGATAATTGTACGGAAAATTTGCTTGATGAATTATGCGAGGTGCAATAATAAAATAATAAGCATTATATAGTAATATATTGGAGAATTTTTGTTTAATATTATCAAACCTGCCTTCCGCCTCAAGTTGCAGAATTTTTTTAACCGTGTCGTTTACTGACATAAATTTGATCGTGATAAGGTAAACTGTTTCTTAGAGTGTTTTGTGCTGTGTTTATGTAAGGTTCCATAACCTCTTCCACTATATTTTTGTTTGTTAATCCGTATTTATCTGTTAATTTACTTAACCTGCTCATGTCCGGTAACCGGAAGTACCCCATAAGTACACTGGGCGTCAGATCAACCTACCCTTGATGGACTTTGACCCTTTAAGAGTTGAACGCACAGAAAGGTGCGAGAGTGTGCGATGTATTTTTCGTCTTTCGTCCCGCTCAGTGTTATGACAGCGCACGCGGGCCTTGACTCGTCGTCCGCTAAACCGGTTTTGTATTCATTCACACTTCAATAATATTTTTGTTGGTATAAAGTTTAGCTTCTCTTGATTCAACAAAGTAAGATTCATGGATTTACGGTTGGGTGGCGCGCATTACGAATATTTTTTTACGTGCATACTATGTTGTTAAGCCCGCTCTACACACTCCAGTTTTGTCGAGAGGCCAAACTTTTGTCGAAACACGAGACATTGGCGTTCACACGAGACCGCTACTCCACATTCTCTATTCGCTCAGTTGACAATAGGCTATCGTACGGGGTGGGCGTCATGTGCCGCTACTGTAATATTCGCTGCAGCGTATTTTAGATAATATAACTTTCCAGATACGAATGCAAATCGGTGGTTACAACTAATTACTAAATATTTCTTATGAGGAAACTGAGAATCTCTTAGTTTTGAAATGAATTTCATGTAAATAACCAAAATTGATATTATATATGTCGGGATGTAGAATGTCTAGACCGAATTGGATCATGAGGCTAGCTCATGAATGAAGTCTTGGGGTGGTTGCTTGAGAACCGCTGGTATACTTTGAGAGTCACTGAAACAATAGCTAAGTACTTGGGCGCAGAGCAATGACGCAATGATATTCGGGAGTCAGTCCTTTCCCGTAGCCCATATGCAGCGCCCGCGCACGCGACGCGACCTCAAGGATTCATTATTATCCAATTCCTTAATGTTTAATTAGAATCAACCCTTCTGATAGTCCGCCACCGCCTATAACGACATCAGAAGTGGGATTTATCCTTAGCATATGGGCATTTTAAGTTGCAAAATAAGTTTTAAGTAATTTATTGAAGTGTAAAGTTAAGTCTTGTGTGTGGTGAAAGTGTGAGGCGCAAAGCGGCTCGGCAGTGGCGTGCGGGATAGCAGAGACCACATAAATCAGGCCAGATCGTTTTGATTATAATATTTTTTTTAGTAAGATACCGAATTTTTAAAATTCAGATAAAGTATTCTGAATGCCACTTTGAGTTTGAAGGTTGATTTTAAATTGAATTCGATAAAATTAGTTACATGGCGATATAAAGAATAACTTTAGTCATATTTTCGTATTTTGATTAAATTTTTCAATATGGGTTTTTAAGATTCGTTTGATACGTGTTAAGTTAATAACTTAAATGAAATTTAAGAAAGCTTTGGCAATTATTGCTAATATACCTACTTTCTAATTTTAATTTGAATGAATCCAGTGATTATTATATTTTGTTTGTTTGTAGCACCTTGTTGCTCGAGAGTAACAGAATGGTTAGCATATGCCAAAGTAGTGCAAAGGCAGACTTATTCCATAGGTGATTCCTTCCAGTCAACCTTTGGGTATTAAAAAGGAAGGTCAGAATAGCAATCAGACTGTAAATGCATA
Source organism: Teleiodes luculella (assembly GCA_948473455.1). Taxonomy (NCBI): domain Eukaryota; kingdom Metazoa; phylum Arthropoda; class Insecta; order Lepidoptera; family Gelechiidae; genus Teleiodes; species Teleiodes luculella. The sequence goes on from OX419603.1 coordinate 4,683,439, forward strand.
ATGAATTTGTTTTGTACATTCACATAGAATGGGATCGATCAATAACTAAGTAATTAAAATCAAAGTATCTTTTGTCACCTGCATAATTGAAAGGCATTAAGTTACTAAAATTATTGAATATCTTGTCATTTGGCTAACTTATTAACCATTGTAATTGAAACCATAACATGCGATAGAGGTGCATAATTCTATGTTCAATAAAAGGTACAAAACAACGCTGTAGCTATCACGATGCCATATCAGTGCCAACAATGACGTATGCCAACGTCATCAGCTGTTAAGTGTTTAACTTTATTACCTTATTTTAACACTGCACAAAAACTGAGATGTTACAAAAAGGGGTCTCCCTTTTCAAGTGCTAGCCGCTGCTGCACTCGGTGTGAAAAAAAAAAAAAGTTAACGAAAGCTTTTTTTAGAGGTTTGAATAATGTGTTTATAGCTGAGAACGGCATCCGTTGGCCGAGTGGTTGAAGGCTGGCCTCGCGTTGCGGAGCTGCCGGGTTCGAGTCCCGGTGGGGCACTTGTCGAACGGAAATACGTCGTATGATGGGATTTACCCATTTTGGTTGGGACGTTGCGTGCTGGATCGTTGTTCTGGGCCTTTGTTCCCTTCAGGTGTGTGTACATGTGAACATTGTGCAAGCTTTGGGCGGCTCAATGATTTCGCTTCCGGGGTTTGTGGGGCCTTTTTGGGGCGTGGTGAAATGGCCTTGAGACCCACACTATAAGCAAGCAACTGCCTAGAATGTTCTTTACGAACTTTGGTTGCATTTAACCGTGATTTTATAATGGAATTCATAGTTTTGTCTATACCTTCTTTGATTTGAGATAGATTATGGCATTGCCTATGTTTTGGTAATCATGACTGACTTACAATATACCTTGTATGTTGAGCTTTATTGAGATGTTAGTACCTGGGACCGCGAAGCATTCCTTATCTTAACTGTTAAAGGCGACCGGGTGGTCGTTTCTTATTAAAATAAACAAACTTAGGCGGCGTAGTGGCGGACTGAAATCAGAGCGATTCAACACGACACTCTTTGTTTGACCGAAAGTTTAATGTAACGGGATATTGTATGTTACCCATTAAAGTGTTATGATAAAAAAATAATGGTGTAGCTTTACGTGGGTGTTATTGGGCGGCTCCTCTTTTGATAATGAAGCAAGTTAATACTAACACAAATAACAAACGGCTCACATAGATTTCCTGTAACGAAATTAATAGTGATACACGCTTCGAAGAACATGTATGAGTACAGTATAGACAAAGAGCAAAGTGAATTAATGGGACCTATTCCAAAAGTAGGTAACCTGACTAATACCTGGTGATACAGTAATGAGACCAGGGTCATCCAAAAGTAATGTAAATGTTTGTAAATTACAATGAGTTCTTAAAAATGGAAGAAATGGAATAACTGCCTAAAGGTCTGACAATTGTTTATAACAATATCATGACAGGCATATAAGGTTCCTAAGTTGCATACTATATACTTTATGTGATTTTGAAATTAAATAAACCTACAATAAAATTAATTTATGTATGGAGATTTGTAAGAATGACAGTCTAGATAAAAGTTGCCTTGATAAAATTGCTATGTAGCAAACAAGGCTGACTATTTGTGCATCCGTAGTCGAAGTCGAAGTGAATTTGGTGTACCTATCTTACTTTGCTTTTTGAAGTGCTTTATTGCATCACCTTGAAATCTAATTATAATTAATTAGAGATATTTTGTAATGATGAAAAGAAAAACAAAAAGATAGCATGGCTATAGATTCGATTCATAACGCGTCTAGAAATATGCCTAAGCTGAAAATATCTAAGGAACAAGAAAACTTTGACGAGCAATATTTAAATAATGATGTATCAGTTTCCTTTCACTGAGTTATTGAACTGGCCAGTAAAGAACATGCGACTGACTTTACTAAGTGAAATACTTTGACTTTGACTTTCCCATTGAGAGTTGAATAGCGGCATTGAGTTTTGGTTTTGCTCCATTTGGTAGTCGTAGCCTATAGCCTGAGAGAAATCTGGATCTACTCTGAGTAGTCAGTGGGAGTTTGGTATTTCGGTTACCTTGGAGCAGGTTACCAGACGATCGAGGCGTAGTTCCAAGGTGGAATGCGTTTTCTGGGGATGGAGGGTGTTAGCTAGGTTTAGCCCCGTGTCCTGAGTCGACCGTATATTCCCCAGAAGGGAGAGCATTCCCTGGGGATGGGGGGCGAGAGAATGGCCCGTGCCCTGAGTCGGCCGTATATTCCCCAGAAGGGAGAGCATTCACGGGGATGGGGGGTGAGAGAATGCCCCGTGTCCTGAGTCGGCCGTATATTCCCCGGTGCGTGTCTCCCATGGTCCCTGGTAACAGCCGAGTTTAATGAATGCTATTTTAACTGACGAAAATTGTTTACGAGACGTTTTTGAGCATTACTGGTCAGGTCGCGCACAAAAGTTATAATTTTAAATCATATTTTTATGTTATAGATGCGAGTGCTATGAGTCAAAGGTTTCTTGAATTCTAAACTGATGATCCGATTAATCATGGACGATCACCTGGAAAATTGTATTAAAGACATTGGTGTGTTAAGTAAAAACTGAGGCATATTTATAGAGTCGTGTGTTTTGTCGGAGGATAAAGTACCATTGAAGTTAGATGGTTATGATTATGAGAAATTTGAATACTGAAAGTGAGGTTCTGAGTTCGATTTTACTGTGTTCACTAAAGCGGATAAAAGCTCTGGTCGAGGTTATGTTGTGTTTGGGTCTTGAGAAGACCATGGAGTCATGGAATTGACTTGGTGAGTCCAGAAAATATGGACATTGTATGGGGCTATGTGATACCTTACGTTTGAGACTTTTGAAGTGTTTAATGTTTACGACTACTGATGTGACTATAATGGTACTTGATCGCTCTTAATGTAACTGAAATTATCTGGCAGGGATTAAAAACTGTTCAATCTGGTTAAGTTTATAGTCAGAATTGGCCGAGCGGATAATACCTTGCTAATGCACAGTTTACAGTTTACCCACGAGGACGTGTGTCTCGCAGGATGGCCGTGTCGGGATGTAGAATGTCTAGACCGAATTGGATCATGAGGCTAGCTCATGAATGAAGTCTTGGGGTGGTTGCTTGAGAACCGCTGGTATACTTTGAGAGTCACTGAAACAATAGCTAAGTACTTGGGCGCAGAGCAATGACGCAATGATATTCGGGAGTCAGTCCTTTCCCGTAGCCCATATGCAGCGCCCGCGCACGCGACGCGACCTCAAGGATTCATTATTATCCAATTCCTTAATGTTTAATTAGAATCAACCCTTCTGATAGTCCGCCACCGCCTATAACGACATATATAACTATTAATAAAAAAAAAAACTTTTTAAGGCTCATATACCTATTTAATTATTTTTCTTCATGTTAAACTAAGAAAGAGTACATAACAAACATACATCTATACCTACTAACAAACTTTCGCGTTTATAATATTAGTAGGATTATTATTACATAGTTAAATTTAGACATCCCTGAATGAAAAGTACTAATTAAAAGACGCTGGAAAAAGTGTAGCAGAACGGTAAAATAATTAAATAACGTGCGCTCACTTCGGCGACTGTTAGCCAACTGGCACGAGAGGCATCGAGAATCTGGAGCGATAGTTTTGCCTATACACAAAACTTGACAAAACTCCTTTGATGTACCTACTGCTAATATAAAGGCACTGCTTTTCTATTGAAATTGGAATTGGTTATTGGAATTATTTTTCAAGAGTAAGCCCACAGGTGGGTTCGAACTTTGGCTTAGGAAGTTGCTGGGAAAGACAAGGGTCGAATTAGGAATTTAATTCGTTTAGTGCGATAATGCTCTAAGGAAGTGGCACTAACTATCGACATGAGTTGTTCAAAATAATAAGATATGGATGGATGGGTAAGGTATATCACTTAAATAATAACAAACAGATAAATAAATAAACTTTTTAATAATTAAAATCAACAAATCACAATGTTATTATACCTAATTTGAGATCATTATTTTAAAGCCTGCCCCTCGCTGTAAAAAATTGAACCTAGTATTAAGTAAGTAATTCGGAGATTGTCCTAAAATGATGCGTTATTGTTGCAAATAAAATAGACGAGATATTCTACACAACTAATAGGACGGTCAATTGGATACAAAAGCCAATCCTGGCCTGAGCGTGGGCTTCCGAAAAAACAATTTTTTTTGCTGGCCGTCTAGTTTTTAGGCCACTCTCTTTCAATCTACGTCGAATCGTAGATGTTGATACCTGAAACAAAATAAATGAAATTATAAAAGTATTCTAAATATCAGCACAAACTTTTAAAATACGAATGTGTGGGGTGAGTAGAATGGATAAAATACGGAATGAGTATATAAGAGGAAGTATGAAAGTAGCACCTGTTGTGGAGAAAATGAGAGGACATCGACTGGCGTGGTTGGGACATGTATTACGTAGAGAGGAAACGCATGTGACAAAGAGAGTAATGAGTATGAATGTTGAAGGATGTGTGGGAAGAGGAAGGCCGAGGAAAAGATGGATGGATTGTGTGCGTCTTAATACTTACTGTTATCCCTGTTCGGCGTTCTATTTCTTTTATAGTGTAGCCGCTTTCCCGCAACACCACTATATGTTCTCTTTGCTGGCGGGTCATTTGAGGAGCCATTTTAACCACTTTTGCCGCACGAGCACTGTTGGGATCGTGGCTCTCGATGAGGAATTAGATAAATAATAAAGAAAATAACCAGATTGCAAATCGTATTATTGAAGTATAAAGGAAAGATAAAACACAACACATGACAGCAGATTATAAAAAACCATAGAGAGCGGTCAACCCGCGGTCACCAAAGAGGCGTCGCTAACAAGCACCTCACGAGGCGAGCGTCTGAACGAAACAATACCGAATAATACCGATCTGACACGATGCCGCCTAGGCGCCGAGAGAACTGCTCTGTGATTGGTCAGCGTATACATGTCTAGTCCCTTTCCAACGATTCTCCTATACATGCCTAGCATGCTTATTGTTGTATAGGGTGAGTAGCTTGATATGACGCCCAGTGTACATCTAACCCGGATACTTGACGATCAAGACGACGACGGCCGGCCACTTGAGTGTTTTTATGAGTTTTAGAGAGGAATTCTTAGACTTACAATGACGAGACTTATGTTTCTGAGAAGCTAATGAAATAAGCTTTACAATGATGTACAAATAATAAGTTTTGTGTGTTAGTAATAATATTCGCAACGTTTTGAAACCAAGAAAATATGTTTTTTCAATAAATGATAAATGAATACATATTATTGTTCTATTTTTATTTTCCTAATATCTTGAACATATTTACTACAAGATACAATTATAAAATACATATATACTAGTAATAAAAACACATACAAACATTTTATTGTGTAGGTACGTAACTCGCACCGAATGGCGGCTGGCGGAGGTTATGACCACGTAAATTGAAAGAAGAAATGTGTTGAAACTATAGCAGCTTTGTATGATTGTTATATACCACGAAGTAGAAATTTATTCATAAACCGAAGTTTACATAAATTAGCGTATAATAAACGAATAGGTACCTTTGGTGAGACAAAATATCCAACGGGGAACAACACTTCACACTAAGAGGTTAGATTTTTGCCATATTGGCCACACATATCACAAAAAACCGTTCTAGACTGATTCACAACGGCTTGAGAAATTAATGTACTACACAACACTGTACAAAAATAATACACTTAGTAAACAATGTACCACAGTAAAAACAACTTGAAATCCGTCACCGAGACACTCGAAAACAACACGGCCGTTGCGCTGTTAGTGCCAGGCACCAGCGCAGTTGGGACAGAGCGATGGATGTGCAGGTCCACGTTACGCACTCTTGCAGCGTTTACCCTGACAGGTCGCGGGGGTTCGGAAATCGCTGCAGGAGGTCATCCACAACTGCTTCTCTAAATTTCCTGTGCGTCATAGGTGTTGTTTGACTGCTGATATTAGCTTTATAAATTACAAAAGACTTGTATTTAATCAACGTTTGAAAACTTTCATATACCACTTCGAGCCCCTTTTCCTTTATCAAATGCATCGACAACATCCCGTCCTTCATGTCTACCCCCCCCCTATGAACTTGTTGTAGTCCTCTATGACTTCGAGCTTCCTGACATCGACCCAAGCACGCCGTCCCATAACGGTCCCATTTCCATGGTAGGTCGACACTGTGGTGACAAGTTGAAGTTGTGAAATGTCCCCACAGTGTTGAGCCACCATGTGGCCCCTTTCAAGTCTCCCAGGCACCAAGCTCTTAATTGCGGGCGGAACATGAATCCGACGCCATAGTACCAATGTCGGTTTTACGCTCCTTCAAGTAACCTAGGTACTTGAATTTTATACATCCTGGCCTGATATTTAGTAAGGCCTGTAGGTTGGGATTCATTATCCACAAAGTAGATAAATCGGAGGAGATTGATGAACTTGTTTCTGGACATAATTTCCCGAAACTTTAGCATTTCTAATACTCCTGTCGTCCAATACTCGTGCAAACCACCTGTGAAGGGCATGTGTCCTATTTTTTTTTTTTTTTTTTTTTTGAATTGACCTATGCTTGTGTCGAACAGGTACAATGCGCGCAACCAAAGATGAGACTTGACGGATCACGTGGTTGATCACGTGACGGACCACGGTTATATCTGCGCAGTAGATACAGCGATAAAAGCGATTTTGAAATTCAATAATTATCTTATTAATCTGATCTCATATTTTAGTTTAACTATTTTGAGCACGCGCGACTGTATCTACCAGCGCAAAGTCCCCTCTTTAGCATCTGACAGGTCTCATCTTTGGCTGCGCGCATTGTACGACCAATCAAGCTTCACCGGACTTGCGGGAGGCATGTGTCCTAATTAGGTTTAGGGATCACTATAGCTACTTAAATGAAACTGTAGACTGTATAATAAATCGCTGGTTATATTGGACAAAAAATATCAACCGTTACAAATTGATGATGATGAATGAATGTAATTGAATGCATGTTGTCAAAAAAGTTGTTGAGATTTATGAAAATTTACAATAAAATGTGTTTACGAAGACAGTTACATTATAGAGTTTACAAAGAAATTATGTTGAAATTATAAATTATGCGCAAAAGTAAAGGATAAAATAAAATATAAATAAGTCCAGCATGAATGCTGTATCATGTTCTTAACACACCTTTCACGCAAAAACTGGTCAAAATCATGATGGCAAACATGCGGTACAATTCCTCGACGGAGCTGCGGAGGTGCCATTCCAAAAAAGAGGGAACACCAGCCACCGTCTCAGATTGAGCACTGATGGTTATCAGTGCTCAATGCGTACATTTCAGTCTCTGCAACAATCATAATCAGCACATCCCTATCCCATATACTCATTAAAATTTCAGCCGGGTCAGCGGTGGCGATCGTGGGACCCCTTGCAACCCTTCCTCGACCTCTTGCACTCTACCCTCGACCTCTTGCACTCTGTCCTCGACCTCTTGCACTCTGTCCTCGACCTCTTGCACTCTGTCCTCGACCTCTTGCACTCTGTCCTCGACCTCTTGCACTCCGTCCTCGACCTCTTGCTCTCTGTCCTCCTACAAATGCATCCACACCATTTTCATTCTCGAAGCTACAGCCCCCAATGCATTTTCATCAACCATACCTATAACCACATCACCTAACACAGCTACATCACTCACTCTCATATTTGGCCATAAAGAGGCTGGTCGTGGAGAGGGCTGCCTCTCCACGACCTCCAACTCCATTGCCACTTCCATAATCTCGCTATCCATTCCCTCTTCAATTACCTCACTCACACTATTTTGGGCGGCTGTAGCTTCAGTTGTTCTGTCTTTCAGAGCTATGTCGAGCGACATAATGAAAAAAACGTTTGCTGTGAGCGCTAGGGAGAATTTTACAGAGTCAAAAAGTTGCAATTGATTTACAGGAACGTCACCGCTCGTACCTACATGGTGTGAACTACGAACTAAACCTACCATATAGAAAGGAACCCTATTTTGACTAAAGAAGGTGAACTAGAGAGAGTTACACTGAACTCTCAAAGTCAAAGTATTTGACTTTAGTAACATATTATTTTCTGGCGAGTTGAAAAAAATATTTGGCTATCTGCTGTGAAGAAGAACTCGCCGGAGAATTTTTTTTTCAAGATTATAAATATATTTTTGTAATCGGTAATGTGGTTTTTGAGTTTATTCATTACAAATACACACACACACACACACACACACACAAATACATATCTTTCCTCTTTCTAATATTTGTATTATATGACTTGTTAGTGTTCTATTATGTAATTTTTATTCTGTAGTATGTGATTGTACCTTTTATAAAATAAATAAATAGGTACAAGATAATTCTTACCAGTACACCCGTAATATCCTGGTCAAGTAGCTGTAGGGATCGCCGAAGCTTTGATGGGACAGTCGGGTGGACCTTCGAAAATAAATATTGTTAGAGCAATACAATAATACATAAATATTTATATTATTGTTTATTCTTCAAAGAAACACTACAACTTCCTAACTTTTATTTACGAATATTGAGAGAGCTGATATAATTAATGTTCGCAAAAGTCTGTGTTCCAGGCTCACACATTGGCCATTTATTGTTGAATACAAAAATATTATTCTCACCTTTGCAGCTTTTCTTTTATACCCAGGTCCCATCAAAGGCATCGGCGATACACCGGGAGTGAGCGGCGGTCGGAATTGCTGAAACAAAGCAAAATTTAATACAGAATAGTTTTTGTTTTAATTCAAATATAACATCTTTATAACTGCTTTTCTTTTTTACGTTTGCTAGTGAGCGTGTTGAAGTTAAATCCGTGGTCTAACATAGAAACTATGCAGGCTGCTTTACCTTGCAATTTACCTAATAAAAGCACTACATTTTGCGGCGTATTGCCTCCTGCTAATTGAAGCCACTATCTGGCATTATTTAAATAGTTATATATAGTAAATGAGTCGCCATCATATGAGTAAGTAAGTAAGTAAGTATGCCGCCTGTATTGCCCTCCATATTACCAGGAAGAGGGTGGATTATCCCACGCGAGACCCTGTCCCTAGGTCTAAATACATACTTGGCGGGTCTTAAGATGGGAATTTTGGAAGGTGTTGAGGAAAGAATGCGCAAAATCAGTTACAGTAGGCTCCTGGTGACCACGTAGACGCGGAAAGCGAAACCGGATTCGATTCGGGTTACTTGAACTTTACGCGAATACTTATCTACTGGGCCCCACATTGGGCGCCAGAGAAAATACTTGAAAATCAAAAGGACTTGACGGCCTCGTAGCCTAGTTGGTAGTACATCTGCCTTCGAAGCACAAGGTCGCGGGTTCGAATCCCGCCCAAGGCAAACATTCGTGTGATGAGCACTTGTGTTTGCCTTGTGTCTGGATGTTGTATATTTATATATGTATGTATATCAGCTGACTGACACCCATAGTACAGGCTCTGCCTAGTTTGGGGTCAGATGGCCGTGTGTGAGATGTCCCACATATTTATTTTATTTATTTATTATTTACTTTAAAAAAAATAATTAAATTTAATTATTTAATATAATCTTACAATTAAGGACTACGACTACTTAACACTACAGCAGAGCGCGGAATAATCGGTGTTCCAACCGCAAGGCTTGCATATATAGGTTCCTCCTGTCGTATGATGTCCCAGTGTCCGGTATAACAGTTCTTCATCATACGAAATCAATAGCTCTATTTTCCTGAAAATGGCTTCTTTCATACTTGATAGTCTAAGGTGAAATAATAAGGTGGTCACCGGCCGCCGTATGAATTACCTATTGTGTATTTGTTGTCCATTGTCTTCAGTTCGAGGTTGTCGCTAGGGTCAACTATAGTCATTATATTTTTGGTATGTTCTTGGGTCTGCTCAACTTGGCTCGCGTGCCCGCACAGTAAATTGGCCAAAATCTAAACGCCAAAACCGTTCTTAGATTAGGCATTCGCGGGTTAATAATACCGGTATTTGCGAGTCGTGGAACACTTTGTTCAATGTACATACGTTGCGCAGCCCGTAAACTTTCACCACTAGTAACGCAGCAGCGAACCATCTCGTAAAACTCTCTGTTGGTGTACATTTTCATTACCTATCGATCGCGATCGCGGGAACGCACGCGTGCTCCCACCATGAGAGCAGGGCGCAGACTAAACGGACGGGCGGCGGGCGGGGTGAGCCGGCGTGTGTGCAGGGTTGCCAGATGATGTTTTTTTTTTTCTCGTACCAGTATTGCCAAACTTCTAGTACTTTCAACGGTTAATCTCGTACTAGTATTAATTTAAATAAAATTTACAATTTTATGCAATTTACCCTATTGAAATGAAACAATAAGAACCGATAGTGATTAATATTTTAATTAACTTTTAGCAAATTATTCTCAAATAGATAACTGAATATATGAATAGTTAATAAGTATTCAGTTAATTATATTCAACATCAGAAATATTGGTAAAATCATCTTTATTTTAATTGTATAGCTTTCCAGCTTTCATTCTGGTGTACATTTCTTTCGAAGGCTCGAAATTTAAGCAATTACCTTTGCGATCTGGGCCTTTAGTTTTTCGCTTTCCGCAGCTAAAAGTGTCCCATTCACTGTCTCTGTGATGAGACAATTTCTTAAGTCTGTTTTTATTAAAGTCGTCTTACTAAAAACCACTCCTGCTAAGACTGCCAGGCCAAAACTGGCTAATTCGAAAAAACCTTCTGTTTTCAGTAATATTGCCCAAAATTCATCAGGTTCTTTGGTATCTTTAAGCTGTACAGGATGGCGAGCTTTTGCAATCGGTAATCTTCTCCATTTGTCATCTATCCCTTGTTTTTGAGTGTCATCAAACGATGCAATTATTCTTGGCACGACTTCCATCAGAGGCATCAAAGTTGGGACTTGTTCCCTGAAATTATTTGAGAGGGCTGATACTGGTCCCAGAGCTTGGAGTTTAGACAAGACGGGATCTTCCATGTTATAGTGTTTATTTATTTCTACCGCACCAGTCCTTAGGACTTTTCTACAGCTTGTATAGAACATTGCTTTCTTCAGAGGCTACCGGACTACGTCACACGGTGATTCATCCTCCATACAAAAGCAGTCAGAAATAAGTGACTCCAGAATATTGTATTTTTTCTATATCAAACATGTGTAGGTACTTTGCTCGAGGTTCATCTTTGACAACATTAATCATTTTCATTTCTCAGATCTTAATTGAGTTATTTTCTTCCGATACTCCGATTTGTGTGCACACCGTCTTCCAGTCATACATGTCATCAAAACACATTTTTGTGACTTTAAACGGTTCGCTCTTCTTTCTGGATGATTTTATAGCAGCAATAAATGCATCAGGGGTATATTGGTCCGCTTTTCAGCTGTCTTTTAACTTGTTTTCTTATTTGAGAATGAGCAGAATCGTCTTCATTTTGTGTGTGCCCTTTATTAGGTATATATGCTCAGAACTTTTTGGATCTCCGATTTTGATCATTTTTGGATATGACACGTATGTATAGTGGTAACTGTTTCAGGTATTATGAGTTGTATTTCAGTTTTCAATAGTGGAAAGGTGTTTTTTCAGTGGGTCTTGCACGACCCTATAGTAGGGTGGTCCAAAAAAAAATTTTTTTTAATGTTGGGGCTCCACGAGTCTCTTCTTGTTTGATATGGCCACAGGCACCCCTATATGAAATTTGAGCCAAATCTAATGATATTTAGGGGTCGCGCCAATTTGACACTTTTTTATATGGGATATATAAGGAAACAAATATCTCTGTGATGAATTTTTATTTTTTTAATGAATTATAATGTTTATTAAATCAAGATAAGGTACATATAATTAGTCTGCATCTTTATTACCCAAATACATATCCATAATATTGGATTTCGAAGCCACAGGGATTTTTTTTCTATGTAGATCTACCACACGGAGGAGATACTGCTTCTGCTGTTCGTTTTTGGTAATACTTGCATTAAATTTTGTGATTAATGCAATTCCACGCTCTGCACAATCATTCACTACTTTCATTTGGCGAGCTTTCTCTCTCATTTCAATGAAAACTTCATCGGTAGGCCATTCTGAGGGATCTTTAGCCAAAAATACTGCTGATTTTTCTCGTCCGCCAGTGGTCAATAGGTCAAACAAGGTCGTTGTTCTTTGTGTGAAAAAAGACTGTAACGGGCTATAGGGATCACAAGATTTCCCATCTAGTCTCCTAAAAGCCTTCTGTTTAGGTGGTTTCTGCATGTTTTGTACCATTTCCCTTTTGGTTTCGATACTCACTCTGGAATCGAACAATGTAAGTCCAGTCCAATCAAATGTTCGGAAAAATACCAAAGGTGGCGACGTAATGCTTTCAGTGCAGTATTACTAACATTCGTGTTCGGGTAATTTTTTATTAATGCAAGGAGATTTGCGTCGTTTAGAGGAGCTCTTTCTGCGAATGGGGCCTCATTCCAATAACGTCCATAAACAAGACTCACAAACCGGCTCAATTCAGTGATGGATCGTTTTTCTGCCTTTACGTTTTTTGTGTTGCTAGGCAAGCGCGCAATACTCAAAAATAATAATTGATTCGATTATCCACTCGAGCGCCGACGTCAGATCTGACATAGGGGGTCCAGCGCCGATCGTGACGTCTCGGGCACGGTCGACCCGGTGGGCGCGCGCGAGGTTCAGAAAAACGCTTAATGTTCATTAACTACAACAGCTACAGTAATGTAAAAAATATGGTTACACAGGCCTTGAAACAAGCTACGTGGTTGATGCCCAATAATATTATGAAATTAAAAAGAAAAGTGCAAAAACACAGGTTGAAGTCAAAATTTATTTGAAATCGCACAAAGATTTGGATATTTATTTTTTTTGGCACTCGGTGCATTGATCTGTATCCAATTTACCTACTTCAGAGTAAACTAGACTTATTTACCTTTCAAATGATACCAAACATGACTCATTTGGTAAAGTATTTCCTGGACAAAAACCTCATACAATTTACCTCTTCCCAGGACTTGCGGCAAGCTGACGAGGTCAGGCACGGCCATTGAAATATCCCAATATGGCCGCCCTTGCTAAGGGGCTGTTACAGACGAACATCGGTACAACTTTGTAGCAAAAATTAAAATCACGTATTATAATTAAAAAATTTATTTGTAATACAAATACAAATTAAATGAAATGTAATTAAATACAATAATTAAAAATTAAATTAAATCTAACTAGATTTAGAAAAAAAAACATAGTGTGTAATGTTAAATAAAAATAATTTAAAAAAACTATTAATTAAGTACCAATGTAGCATTAGCTTAATAGTAGTTGGTAATTTCGCTATATTAATTAATCGTTCAATTTGGCGCGACCTCTAAATGTGATTCTATTGATCTGATTTTTGGTATACACACTCTTTTTAGATAAAGAAACAAAAATAACCTTGTGGAGCGGGTTATTTTATACTTTTTTTTTTTCATACATTTGTGGACCACCCTACCCTATAGGTATATAAACTGATTTCGTTCTAAAAGTTATTCCAACCAAAAGTAAATAAATACGACATTATTTATTGTTGTCTATTATTATATAATATATAATGTAGAAGTAGTATTAAGAATTTATTTATAACAGTTAGAAAAAAAAGTCGATATAGGAAAATGTAATGTCGGGTTTGTTATGCGTGAAATTCTGCGAAACATTTTTCATGTAAATTGATATTACATTTGCGACATATTTTTGTTGTTTTGTTTGAACAAAGAGCACATCGCTTACGAGCTTGTCCAGTCAGGATAAGGTGTTCGGTAGAACGCTTTCGGACAGACATAGGCACTAGCTTGTTCAGCATTGCAGTATGCTAAAGCCCAGGTCGTGGACCAGGATTTCTTTTGGCTTGTCCGTATTTCTGCTGTAGGTAACGATCGCGCGATGGAACGACGAAACTCAAGAATATCCACAGCATTTCCCATAGAAATGACAACAACGTGGTAACTGTACTATCTAATGAGTAGGTACCTCTTCAATATCATTTTGTCAATGGTATCAATATCATTCTGAATCATGATTGCCTATACAATTGCCTCATCATCATTACATAAGTTTCTTCTACTCATTTTAATACTGTTTCCGGTTAGGGTGTAGGAAACGGGGTCCCAGGACTCAGAAAATTTTTGATCTTTTTGTATGAGCCATCAACTTAGCCGAATTTTCGACTGAAATTAGTATGAGAGCTGGACTTGTAAAATTTTCAGATCTTGGACTATTTAATGTCGGAAATGCCTCGACTCATTGCTACCATGTCGGGTATTTTTTCTCCCAAAATAAGTGATACAAGTGTGCCATCTGCTGTCTTACAACGACTTACTTCATATGCTCTAGAAGCAGTTATGCGGCCATATCTCAATTCATACCATGAATTACACTTGTGCTGTTCTCTTGTTTCTTCCTCCCTCAACATTATTTATTAAACATTCAGTTAGACATAATGTCTTTTAAAAAATCATCAACGCCTTTGTGTTTGTATTTGCGTATAAGATGATGCATCGAGATGGCATGTGTGTCACTTAAAATGAAATCATTTTGGTGCTTTAAAAATTCACAATTTTGAATTTTCCTCTTCCTTGCTTCGTCCAAAAACTCGGTTAGCACTGATATGTTTGCTGGTAATAATGAATTACCATTTGATAGCTCTTTTGTTGTCATAGATTTTAAGCTGGAACCAACTCTTGATAATTTGGATTTTTTCCAGTAGCATTCTACTGCGGTACAAGAAGGCTCTTCACTACGGCGATGAACCCACATCAGGCAGGCTATTGCATGTTTGCAGCCACCCTTTGATGCCACGCAGTCATGGCATTTAATGGAGATGATAATGTCCACTTCTTCATCCACTACAAGTGTGCATCCATACAATTTTGCGTGTACTTTGTGTTCAGGACAAATCTTGCACTTGACAGTGCATAATTTATCGTCACGCTTTACCTGCACGTAGCTTATAGCGTCGTCACCGTACGAAGCTCTTGAAGACCTGAAATATAATTTGATATTAGCTTTTTCTTAATATTTTTTATTTGTTACCCTGGGTGCAAAGAAAGATTTTTTTTCTCATTCTTACTTTCGAAATAAGCAATTAAAAACCTTCCCTTTCACAAAGTTGCGATAGGCCTTAAGACACTACGACATAGTAGTGTCTTTCCAATATCTCTATATATTTACATTGTAATTCTAACCTCAAAATCAATTAATTTGCAATTGGTATACATTCCTTCAAATAATAATTAACTGCGTGCTAAAATGAAATATAAGTGAAAATGATAATAAGCAGTATTTTAGTATTGTATATACTTACATAGAAGTTTTAACATTACGAAATTCCGATAAACAAAAGTCGGTGTTCGACGCGAAAAATTGGCCTAGCATAACAGCGTCAATTTTAGGTAAATTATTGCTGTTCGCTTTGCTAAATCCAGTTTCCATGGTAGTGTATGCTAGTATTATTCGATATAGGTAAAAATAACACACTCAATTTGTCGAAAAATGATATTAATAGAATAAAAACGAAGTGACTTGTGCTGTTGTATGAAAAAGTTAACCAAGCGTCAAAACAACAATGGCAGCATACCACTATGTGTCATAATACGTTCTGATTGGCGTTCACAGCAGAGGGGCCAGGGGGGGTATTTATTTGATTTTGATTTGTAAAAATAACAATAATCATTAATTTTTATGTGGAATTATTTCGGTTTTCCCTGTTTAAATATTACAATTTACGTCTAGAAACATTCATCCATTGATTTCATTGTTAGTTGACACAAGCCTATTATTATTCCAACAACAATCAACACCATTCATACTCGTATTCTTACAATATAAGGGTTTGTTTTACACCCATATAAAACGTCAACTGAAAAATTGGTCAATTAGATTTGGTTACTCAATGTCTTAGTCCAAGTACTCTTCTTCTTCATAGTGGTTTTCTATCGGCGTGTCACCCATCTGTGTTTGTAAAAACTTAATTTTTAATTATAAATATTAAATTCTTAAAATCAACTTCTTTTCTTCAAGGTTCTCAATTATTTTTTTACTTCTTCTCAGTTGCTTTAGACGTGGTTCTGCGGCTCGGTGCTACAGTGGCATTAAGCGGGTGAAGCTTGTTGGTGCAGATTCTGATATTTCTAGCCCATCCAATACTGGGCTGTCTTTTCCAATGATTTCATAAACAAATTCGTTAAGTTTGTTAATTTTATAATGTGACCCACCTCCACTGTCAGTTTGTCGACTGTTGTCCCTTTTTCTAATAATAAAAGTTATTTATGTATGTTTTGCAGGTACAGTCAGCAACATACACTAGGGGAATTTATGATTCTAATCTATGTAAGGATTTGATTCTGTACTATTACAGATCAAGTTAATTGTTTTTATCGACTGATAGAAAACTATCTAATTACCCAGGATATTATAAGTAGTGCGGAAATTCAGTTACAATAAATACTATTTAACGCCACACAGCGTGGGTTTGGAGCGAAAAACAAACAATCAGCTGTGAAGAAATCAAATATAAACTTTGTAGAAAACCCGTATTAGCTATATACGAACCCTCACAGCCAACATGAAAATCACACGGATGCATGCAAACTCGGTCTCGCCGGAATATTATTACAAAAACAAACTGACGACACTTTACGCCCCGTTATGTATTAAAGTCGCATTACGAGCCGGAAAGAAAGTGTCTTATCACAGCTATGAGCTAGAGACATTGGCCCTGGTTGAACCACTACTGAGTTGATTTCGCGTATATGTATTTGGTAAAAAAAAAAGGTGAAGGTGGTAACAGACTGCACTTCGGTCACTGCCATATTAACGTGATCTTGTCCCTCGAGTTGCGCGTTGGTGGCTTGCAATTCAAGATTATGACATTGCCATTGAATATAGACCGGGTGAACGAATGAAGCATTTCGACGCACTGAGCCGAAATCCAGTCGATCTTCATTCAATTCAGCTCAATCGTCCACGTTCAAACCAATGTTGGCCCACGTTGAGCGTGTATCCGATCGTTCTGAATCAATCGATAGTGTCAGTGGCTTGGAAGTGACGGATTGGTTTTACACCATTCAGCGACAAGATGACAAGTTGAATAAAGTTATCGAAATGATTAATCGTGGTGGCACGGATTTAGACATATTAAACAATTATGCTCTTATTGATAACAGACTGTATCGTAAGACTTTGAATAGCAACCGCCATCATTTTGATCTTTTTGTATGAGCCATCAACTTGGCCGAATTTTCGACTGAAAGTATGAGACCTGTATTTGTAAAATTTTCAGATCTTGGACTATGTAATGTCGGAAAGGGGGTACGGGACTTAGAATTCTTGAGCGGTGTGAAGTTAGCCGAATAAGTTAGCTGAATTTTATAACCCGACCAAATTGAGAAGGTCGGCGATTCCAATTTTTAAAACATGCTCTAAACTGATGGGAAATGATTAAATATGCTGTAAAATGACGCTAATTGATCATTAAACATGAAAACCGCCATGAAAATTATCAATAATGCGAGAAATATACATACAAACATTGACGTGATTTCGGTACCAATTCAAACGGCTAAATATAAGTTTTAATCGAAAATTTCACATCAAATTGTACATCTAAATAATGCTTATGATATAGCCTTTCGAATTAAAGATCGTATAATAATAAATATAGCCTGTATACGAATAATAAAATAAATTCATCCAGCAAGTATGGAACAGCAACATTCCGGCTTTTTTTTTTGTTCTCATCCCCTTCGTAAAGTAAAACTTCCAATGAATTGTACACAAAAACATAGATATTTGTATAACCTATCAGACCATATACGACTTCTTCATAAAAAAGTATATTTTCTTTACGTAAACATGATTATTCTCCATAAATTCGTCTCAGCTGAATACATCTGTAGCACCTGACCCAAGGCGGGTGCTCGAATGAAACCTATGTCAGGAGATAGCTATAGGCAAGATCTATCGATGATAAAAAAATTAAAGAAATTTATGTGTAAATAACGCGGAAAACTATTTTTGAATTTTTCAGTTAAGCAAGATTTCACTTTGCCTGTAACACCTGACCCAAGGCGGGTGCTCGAATGAAACCTATGTCAGGGGATAGCTATTGGCAAGATCTATCGATGATAAAAAAATTAAAGAAATTTATGTGTAAATAACGCGGAAATTGATTTTTGAATTTTTCAGTTAAGCAAGATTTCACTTTGCCTGGAACACCTGACCCAAGGCGGGTGCTCGAATGAAACCTATGTCAGGACTCAGGGGATAGCTATTGGCAAGATCTATCGATGATAAAAAAATTAAAGGAATTTATGTGTAAATAACGCGGAAATTGATTTTTGAATTTTTCAGTTAAGCAAGATTTCACTTTGCCTGTAACACCTGACCCAAGGCGGGTGCTCGAATGAAACCTATGTCAGGAGATAGCTATTGGCAAGATCTATAGATTATAAAAAAATTAAAGAAATTTATGTGTAAACAACGCGGAAATTGATTTTTAAGTCTTTCAGTTAAGCAATTTTTCACTTTGCCTGGAACACCTGACCCAAGGCGGGTGCTCGAATGAAACCTATGTCAGGGGATAGCTATTGGCAAGATCTATCGATGATAAAAAAATTAAAGAAATTTATGTGTAAATAACGCGGAAATTGATTTTTGAATTTTTCAGTTAAGCAAGATTTCACTTTGCCTGTAACACCTGACCCAAGGCGGGTGCTCGAATGAAACCTATGTCAGGGGATAGCTATTGGCAAGATCTATCGATGATAAAAAAATTAAAGAAATTTATGTGTAAATAACGCGGAAAACGATTTTTGAATTTTTCAGTTAAGCAAGATTTCACTTTGCCTGTAACACCTGTCCTAAGGCGGGTGCTCGAATGAAACCTATGTCAGAGAATAGCTGTTGACAAGATCTACCGATGATAAAAATATTAAAGAAATTTATGTGTAAACAACGCGGAAATCGATTTTTTAGTTTTTCACTATAGTAAGTTTTCACTTTGCCTGTAACACCTGACCCAAGGCGGGTGCTCGAATGAAACCTATGTCAGAGGATAGCTATTGACAAGATCTATCAATGATAAAAAAAATAAAGAAATTTATGTGTAAAGAACGCAGAAATTGATTTTTAAGTTTTTCACTATAGTAAGTTTTCACTTTGCCTGTAACACCTGACCCAAGGCGGGTGCTCGAATGAAACCTATGTCAGGGGATGGGCAATATCTATCGATGATAAAAAAATTAAAGAAATTTATGTGTAAATAACGCGGAAAACGATTTTTGAATTTTTCAGTTAAGCAAGATTTCACTTTGCCTGTAACACCCGACTCAAGGCGGGTGCTCGAATGAAACCTATGTCAGGGAATAGCTATGGGCAAGATCTATCGATGATAAAAAAACTAAAGAAATTTATGTGTAAACAACGCGGAAATTGATTTTTAAGTCTTTCAGTTAAGCAATTTTTCACTTTGCCTGTAACACCTGACCCAAGGCGGGTGCTCGAATGAAACCTATGTCAGAGGATAGCTATTGACAAGATCTATCGATGATAAAAAAAATAAAGAAATTTATGTGTAAAGAACGCAGAAATTGATTTTTAAGTTTTTCACTATAGTAAGTTTTCACTTTGCCTGTAACACCTGACCCAAGGCGGGTGCTCGAATGAAACCTATGTCAGGGGATGGGCAATATCTATCGATGATAAAAAAATTAAAGAAATTTATGTGTAAATAACGCGGAAAACGATTTTTGAATTTTTCAGTTAAGCAAGATTTCACTTTGCCTGTAACACCTGACTCAAGGCGGGTGCTCGAATGAAACCTATGTCAGGGAATAGCTATGGGCAAGATCTATCGATGATAAAAAAATTAAAGAAATTTATGTGTAAACAACGCGGAAATTGATTTTTAAGTCTTTCAGTTAAGCAATTTTTCACTTTGCCTGTAACACCTGACCCAAGGCGGGTGCTCGAATGAAACCTATGTCAGGGGATAGCTATTGGCAAGATCTATCGATGATAAAAAAATTAAAGAAATTTATGTGTAAATAACGCGGAAATTGATTTTTGAATTTTTCAGTTAAGCAAGATTTCACTTTGCCTGTAACACCTGACCCAAGGCGGGTGCTCGAATGAAACCTATGTCAGGGGATAGCTATTGGCAAGATCTATCGATTATAAAAAAATTAAAGAAATTTATGTGTAAATAACGCGGAAATTGATTTTTAAGTCTTTCAGTTAAGCAATTTTTCACTTTGCCTGTAGCACCTGTCCCAAGGCGGGTGCTCGAATGAAACCTATGTCAGGGGATAGCTATTGGCAAGATCTATCGATGATAAAAAAATTAAAGAAATTTATGTGTAAAAAACGCTGAAAACACTGTCTTAGTTGTTGTTTTATTTTTCCCTTAGGATTGAGCTTTGCATTAAAACGGGTATTAACATATAGGTATTATGTTTATACATGAAATAGTATGCAAATGTGATTTTTTTTTCTATGTAAATGTTTTAAAATATTTTGACTTAAATTACTTAAATTACTAGTTTCTCTATATCTTCGCTTTGAAAGCGAATTTTCGGTAACATCTTTTACCGATTCATATGTTTTTAGGTTTTTATTCTAAATTTTAAAACCTAATTGTTTTTCGAATGAGTTTACTATTATGAATAAATATTATAAAAATTCTTCAAAAAATGTGAAGTTAGCTGAATTTGTCTATAACACTCGACCCGATGCGAGAATCTTAATGAAACTAGCACTTAAGATATATATTTCGTTTATGTAGCGTACCATCGTCGGCTTAAGTCGCAAAGCTCTTAACTCCGTCACACCAAATTTTACAGGAGACACAAAAAACTTAACTATGAAAAAAATTGTATGAAGACTTGTTTTGTTTTTTTTTATAAACGATTATAGTAGCAGGTAGAAATCACATTTCGAGAAAATAATCGAAGATAAGTCAGTTTAAGTAAATAAAAATAGAGTTACGAGGTTTTACTAAAATAATACTAACATTTTGTAGGAATTAAGTGTTTTGCTACATGAATAAACGGTTACCAAATCGATTCAAGATAGGATTTCAATGACCGTGACCTACAATAGCTTTCAAGTTTCGGTAAGTTTTCAAGGGACATTTCTTTTATGGACTGTTTACGCTGCTGCCAGTTCCTTTTTCCTAACAAAGGAAAATAAACGAGACGACGAGACGAGGCATTAATGTAAATGGCGAGTAGGTATACCTATCTCACACCTTTGATTCGCCGACGACATAGTTATAATGGCTAAGTCGTTGCAGGAGCTCCAGATCATGCTGACCAGCTTGAATTAATCCTCTCGACGAGTTGGTCTTTGTATGAACTTGGACAACACAAAACTTATGTTTAACGCGCATTTCGTACCTGGATCGATTATCGTCGATAGAATACCTCTTGAAATTGTCAATTATTATGTCTACCTTGGGCAAAGTAATCAAAGTACCCAGTTGGGTAGAAACTGGATACTTCATGAGGGAAGCCGATAAAGGATTCAATTAGACTGGGCAACTTATCACTGGTCAAATACAAAAGTCTTCCCATCCGTCATGACCTACGGTGCTGAAACGTGGACACTGACTGTGGTACTAGTCCTCAAAATAATTTAAAGTTGCTCAGCGAGCTATGCAGAGGACTATGTTCGAAGTTTCTCTGATGGATAAAATCCGAAACTAGAAAATTTGTTGGAGAACCAATGTAAACGACATAACCACTCAAATAAGCAAGCTAAAGTGGCAGTTAACTGGTCACATTTGTCGCAGAACCGATAATGCATGAATTTTACACTTGAGGCAGTGGCTGAATGGAGCAAAGCCAATCTTGTGAGATTCAATGCCAACAAAACGCAGGCGTGTCTTTTCTCCCACATTCCGTGATACACCTTTGCCGATGTCTAAACACCTAGAGCTTCTTGGTGTGAGGCTCTCCTCAAACATTAGTTTTGGGGAGTCCATCGAGGCCGCTAAAAACTTGGCGTCCTATTTAAGGTCCGGCGGTATTACTCCAGAATAGATGCTCCAGTTATACCAAGCACAAGTTAGTTCATGCATGGCGTAGGTACTGCTGTCGACCGATTCAAGGGCATCCAGCTGATACTTGGCAGAGCCATCCTGCCAAGTATCAGCTGGATGCCCTTGGATCTGTGGACCGTAAAGCTTGAAGACTCATTGGCGAATACCAACTTGCAACGACCAACTAAGACCAAGCTTCAAAGCTTGAAGCATCGACGAAAAGTCGCCAGCCTCTCGGTTTTCATAAGGCGTATCATGGGGAGTATTGGGGAGTGTTCTCAAGCACTTCACTAACTTATTCCTCCAACCAGTTTCGGTTACCGGTATACGGAGCGCCGTAGGAAAACCCACCCACATGTGGTCAAATTCCCCTTAGTTTGCACTAAGCCCTTTGCGTCTTCCTTTTTGATGCGTACAGCCAGAGAATCGTACAACCTGGGTGTCTTCGTCGAGAGTGAATAGGCATTTTCTAGGTGAGCGTGTTCTATCATCGGCCACGTCGTCGCTTTCCACCAGGTGAGACTGGTCAAAGGCAAGCCCATAGTTAATAAATAAAAATCGCTGGAGAAAGCTGGTTCTGCACTGAAGATCACGTCTAGGTAAACGAAGTGTAGAACGCCCATGGCTAGATGTAGTGACGATGATCTGAAAAAGAGGCCTAGAGGAGTGGACTGTCGTTGGCTGCTAATGATGATGATCAAAGGTTTCGCTGTACGTCGAAAAATCTTTTTTTGATACCTGGTTTACTCTCAATTTTACAAACAATAGACATCGTTAAAATGCTTGGTGATGACGGTTTACTATCAGTTTCAGTATCTCACATACACACTTTCACTATTTGTTTTAGAGGATTTATTGGTGGTAACAGTGATTCTTAGGGCATCTCGAACAGTACTGCGCGGGGGACTTACGTGGTTTGCTTTAACAAAATGGCGTGCCTGGAGTTGCAAGGTTTTCTATTTAGGGTTTTAAACAGTAACGGATTTTTTGACGTTTTTAAGAGTTTTTCTATTGATGCGTTCAGAAATTCTCTATCGAATGGTATCAAAATGTCGATTTAGGAAAAAATTGGAGTTAAGTGGTTTGCGACTTAAGCCAATAAGTATTATGTAAAATATAGGTCTTTTTAGGTATTAAAAATCCTTTTTATCATTCTTCTTCACACTGTTTGGAATGTTGCCAGCACGTCAGAATTATCCGTAATCAGTAATTTGTCGTGAGTTTTGAGATATTACTTTATAACTAGTTTTTTTACTAGATGCTTGTTGCTTTGTATTTAATATAAAGAAAGCCTTTTAATCTATTCAATTTCGTTGTTAGTGAAAATTAGGGATGGTTATCTTTATTAAATCTTAAATTTTTACAAAATATTTAAAGAAGTTCACTTCACCAAATGAAAGATATTGGTCTGGCAACATTTATTTTTTCCAGGTGGTAACCGGGCGGTAAAGTTCTGCCGCTTGTCAATAGATGACACTTTCTGCTTTAGTAATTTTATTTGATAATAGATGTCGTCTGCAACAGTTATTTGATTTTTGTTCTCGGATCATAAGGCGTGAGTGACCTGTCCGAGGCTATCTTCGAGTAAAAGCAAATATTTTTCTATCTACGATGGCTCTATATCATATGTTTGCTGTAGAAGCATACATTAAAAAAAAGATAGCTAACTTCAGTTCCAATAGTTCAAAAATGTAAACTAGGTGGCGCTACTTGGCTCGATTGAAATTAGTATAGTAAAGTCATTAATTTAATAATACACCACCAAAACAATTAGACACACACGGCCGGTCACGGGGATTAGTGCGGGGAATAAGGGCGAATATTGTACAAACCGCATTCCTGTCATGCATGCGTCTAAAAGCCGCACTACACTCTCCACAAAACTAGACGAGACATGGCCAATACGAGGGACGCAGTTATGCGCAAGAGTGAGCGCGGTGTATGTGCATCTCATTCTAACGCATAACCTCGTCTCTTTCGGCTCTCGGTGATTATTTTTTGTTGTAGCAGTCAGCTAGTAAATTATTATTATCCTAGGTACTCAACTCACTTTCGCTCGTTCGCATGATTCTCATTCTTACCCATTTTTAGGGTTCCGTAGCCAAATGGCAAAAAACGGAACCCTTATAGATTCGTCATGTCTGTCTGTCTGTCTGTCTGTCTGTCTGTCTGTCTGTCTGTCCGTCCGTCCGTCCGTATGTCACAGCCACTTTATTCCGAAACTATAATACCTATACTGTTGAAACTTGGTAAGTAGATGTATTCTGTGAACCGCATTAAGATTTTATTACAAAAACAGAAAAAAAAAACAAAAAATTAGGGGGTCCCCATACATAGAACTGAAACTAAAAAAAATTTTTTTCATCAAACCCATGCGTGTGGGGTATACATGGATAGGTCTTCAAAAATGATATTTAGGTTCCTAATAACATTTTTTTCTAAACTGAATAATTTGCGCGAGGGACGCTTCCAAAGTGGAAAAATGTGTGTCCCCCCCCCCTCTAACTTCTAAAATAAGAGAATGATAAAACTAAAAAAAATATATGATGTGCATGACCATGAAAACTTCCAACGAAAATTGGTTTGAACGAGATCTAGCAAGTAGTTTTTTTTTTAATACGTCATAAATCGTAAACCGCAATTTACCTTTCACTATTATTAAAACTTCGATCAAAGTCACAACGAGCTACAAAAACTTTTAATATTATGTTACTGGCTGCTACGGAACCCTTCATGGGCGATTCCGACTCGCACTTGGCCCCTTTTTTTTATTTTGACACAGGAAAATAAAAAAAATTCTTTAGAGAGTATTTTCTACACAGCATTTTAGTTTTTATTCAGCATTTTAAATCATTATATAGATACATTTTTGAAATTTTAACAAATATAATTTGTCCCACTCTACACATTTTAAA
This sequence comes from Teleiodes luculella, assembly GCA_948473455.1. NCBI lineage: Eukaryota > Metazoa > Arthropoda > Insecta > Lepidoptera > Gelechiidae > Teleiodes > Teleiodes luculella. Next base: position 4,708,463 of record OX419603.1, read on the forward strand.
AGATTTATGATCAAAGATCTTTGACGCAAAGATTAGAAAGGGACGCAGTTATGCGTTAGAATGAGATACAAATACACCGCGCTCACTCTTGCGCATAACTGCGTCCCTTTCTAATCTTTGCGTCAAAGATCTTTGATCAAAGATCTTTTACAATGTAATATGCCCCCACCCAAGTTATCTTTCTTCATTGGTTTCTGTATAAGTTATTTTTCCGACTGTATCTGAAATAAATAATTTGACTATTTATTTGCCAATGGCAATCTTAAAAACTAGGTTTTTTAATGTGGTATTTATTTATTATGGGAAAGGCAAAGGGTTCAAAGCCCATGCAGCCTAGACTTTAGTAATAATAGGAGATCTTCAGTTTCATTTATTTAATCGTAAGAGTCATTTCTTGTACCCGTATTGAACGTCTTCAGTAGGTAGTCTTGTCTTGTCACGGGATCATTGAAATGCAAGGGTGGTCCTTACATTACAATGACATCGGAGTTTAACGCGGGGTACCAAACCAGAAACAGGTAACCACTCATTATTTCTCACTTTCATTGCATAGTTCTTCGTTGAAGGTACATTATCGCACTAATTCCACCATATTAACACAACAATTACCTACCATGAAAAATTATTTTTAAAAAGGACGAAACAATGAACCCGCCATTATTTCTCGATTCCCGCGAAAAACCCCCATAAGTTAACCGAACGTAGACAGAGAATTTAAAGAACGTAGTGTAATGGGCATGAAACCAAAGAGGTTTCATGGGTTCAAACATCTTTACGATGAAACCGAACCATTTTTTTTTTAGTTTCTTTCTCCCTTATGGGAAAGGCAAAGGGATCTAAGCCCATACAGCCTAGGCTTTAGTTGTTTCTTGCATTATCCAAGTCAAGTCCATGTCTTCATCTTCATTATTTCTTCAGTTTCATTTCGTCGTCTTTAGGCATCCATGTTAAACGTCTTCAGTAGTTTTATTTCTTGTTACGGGATCATTGAAATGCAAGGGTGGTTCTTACATTCCAATGATACTTATCAAGCCAGAAATAGCTAACCACTCGTTATTTCTCACTTTCATTGAATAGTTCTTCTTTAACGGCACATTATCGCACTAATTCCACCGAAATTGAAAAACTAATTTTAAAAAGGATGAAACAATGAACCCGCCATTTTCATTCGCTTTTAAGAGTGCGAAACGATTACCAACTTTATTTGCAGCCAAGAGTGCACCTATTCCGAACAGTACGAAAACAAAAAAATTCGAAGCGGCAATTATACCTTCGTTTAATATTACTGTAATCGTGCGCACTCTTATTGAGATAGGTCATTATTTTAATAATTGACACAAGGGAAAAAAAATAAATGTTTTATTTTGTGATGTAAGTAATTAAGTAATTTAGTAATTAAGTAATTTAGTAATTTAGAAGTAATTTATTTTTTCAAATAGCCATTGTAGCCTCCATGATCTGAAATAAACAAAAAAAAAACAATTAAAATATTAACATAATATGTACAGTAGCCAGCACATGCGGCTGGACATAATGACCTTGGGAGCGTCTTTATCCTGTAGTAGGAGCGAAAATCGTGGTGCGAATGTCCAGCCGCATGTGCTGCCTACTGTACAACTTAAGAATGAAAATGCTCTTTAAAGGTACTCGCAAATGAAATGAAGTAAGACACAAATTTAACTCTGTAAGAATAATTCTCTCACTAATATATTAAACTTGTTTGTATCGATGTAATAAATATGGTAAAATTACGGGCAATTGTGATGGAAAATAGAAGTGCTGATAATATTATAGTGTTTATTCCAAATTCTCAGTAACTCTAATGTCCAGAAACTTGATCCCTGCCTAAAATAGAAAACCTGCGCAGTAGGCTTACTACGTAATATGCGAGAAGCTCGAGAAGCTGTCAAACGCGACATATTGACAGAACCACTTTGGCTCTAATGTCACTATGTCGCGTCGCTTATCGAGCTTGTCGCTTCTTACGTAGTAAGGTACATGTGGCTCTATACAGGCTGTAGTGTAATTATTTTGTTTAATTACTTAGACTTTTTGAATGAATTATGATTACTATTATACCCTACAACAGTTGTCATAAGTAACGTACTACATTCATAAATGTGAGCTGCTCACTGCCGCCGCCTGAGCCTCCTCCGCGACGTCCTCGGGGCACTGGAATTTATATTCAAACTTGTATAAATCAAGCTATGTAAAGTTTTCTTTTGTTTCTCTTATACTTGTACATAATATCATAACTGTTATAGGTCTACCAAAAA